>LN901763.1:0-58644 GCA_000469725.3 Echinococcus multilocularis | reverse complement strand
AAAATATTTAATGACAGTGGACTAAATATGTAGAAGGAACTGGAATTACAGGTAAAGCGCCAAAAAACTTCCCTAAAGATAAACAAAAGTTAATGTCTGGCTAGAGTATACATACTATAAACAGAGAAGGTATTGGGGCTACTAGCATGTCCCGGAGGCCAGCCCACTACAAAAGGCAGCAGAACAGAGACCTAAACTAGCTCCTTATTAAGAGTATAATCTAAACAAACGTCCAACTCATTAAAAGGCCTCCAACCTCTTGAAAGACGTCCGAAGCCATAAGTATATTGAGCCACCCATGCTAGCCATCACAACGCAATCCGTGCTGCAAGGCAACACCCACCAGCCACCTGCTTCAGCCAGAATAAGAAACTGCCGGCGGTTGTGGGAAATGTGGAAGTTGATTGACGTTATGATTGGACGGATGACGCGACGATGTGATTGGGTTGAGGAAATGACCAGTGTTGTAGATTAATCAAGTGATGGACAGAGTGGTGCAAGAGAATGCAGAAGTGGTTTTATAGAACGAATGCCTTGTTGAAGAAGACGTCGAGAAGGAGAAAGAAATGGCTGAGGTAGGTTAATTGGAGCCGAATTTGACTACTGAGAATGGAGTTGTTGGAGGTGAGAAAAGCTGCAAAGTAGATGGGATTGGGGAGGAGTAGACGGGGGAAGAGAGAATGAAGGCAGTTGGAGAGAGGGAAGGGCGAGGAGGAAAGTGGGAGAAAGAAAACAAATGAACGCCATTAAAGACGCCCGGCGAATTCCAGCACGATGACAATAATAAACGACCTTGCATTTGACTTTCCGGGAAGTGTGGAATCTCCAAACTACATTGTCGAGATGACGATTGCTCGAAGCCCCTACCCCTAACGCTGTGGACTCGTTTTCGCCTTTCCCTTCTCCTTTATTTCAATCGCAGGGCTGGATTGAAATTGATGATGAAGATGTGGCACAATGCCGTGGCTTGGCAGACGGAAAGGAAGGTGAGGTAGAAGAGAGTAGTGGCAAATGGATGTGGGGAGTGGTCTTCTTGACGCCCTCAATAAAACGACTAATAGCAGGCGTGCTTACATGGTGGAGTGGAGGAACGTTTGGGGTAGTTATTGAATGGATGGGTAGATGGATGTAATGATGAACCAAATTCTAAACGCCACCAACAAGTTTCTGGACTGGTTTCAACTTGTTAAACACTCTTTGCACCACTACTGATGGTCATCTCCACTTCGCCCTCACTTCATCATCTCCATTCCCTCATCCACCACATTCACTTTCCAACCCCATGTCTCCACCTTCCAAATCATCCGTCCTTGCAGTTTTGAAGCCTCTTTTGCTTTCTTGCTTATGATACTCCTCCACCACCAACCATTCTGTATTCACACAAGTTTCTCCATTTTTCTGTCCAATCACCAACACGAAAATTGGGATTATTCAGTCCACCAGCCCCTCAACCAAATGCAGTGAGTCACCACCAAGTCAAAGGTTTCCCTCTTTCCTCATCTCTTTTTGCCCCAGCCGCGTCACTCCGACTTCTCCTCTAAATATGACGTCTACTTCTCCTTCCTCCTCTCTGGCCCCTTGTTCACCTGCTGCCTCTTCCCCTGCTGGCGCTGCTCCCAGTGCTGGTGCTGGTGCTGGTGCTGATGATGGGGCTGCCAGGATCTGGTCTGCCGACTATGACTCCACCTCCATCCCATGAATGAACAATGCACTGACATTCACGAGCATGCCGGTCACACCTCACAGCTCCACAAGTTGTCTTTACCTCACTGCAACGACGAATGTTCCTATCACGTTCTCCCCCTAATCTACACCTCATCCGACCTGACCTGGTCCATCACAGTGGCTTGTGGAATCGGGACACCGACACTGACATATCTACTCGAAATCAGTGATCCTGTCCACTAGACGACCACGTAACAATGTGGAGATGTAGCCGACGCAATTCCCAACTCACTTCATCACGAACACTTGGCTTTCCGCAGCCTCTGCCATGCCAGTGCAGGTCTTTACGTTACAAGAGGGGTGAGGGTGCGGACTTACTGAATGTCGTTTCTGTAAACGATCTGCCCAACCTCTGGCACACAGACAGACAAACCAGCAACTGGAGCATGTAGAAAGACCCACCCTTCCACACATTACAAGTATTGAACTCTAAAGTGTTCTTGACATTCTATTGCATCAATTTGTTCCACATCGTCTCATTTCATGCCCCATTCATTAGCTAAGGTGGCTGTGGGAGGTGTGCAAGTTCGCCGGTCAGCCTAAGGACAATGAATGGGAATGGACAGAGAGGAGACGATCGTCAGCAAAGTTGTAGGCTCTGCCACTGTGCAACTCATGCATTCTACTGGCGTTTCTGTGTTCAAATGTTCTAAAATGTGTGTTGGCTGAGGCGACGAGTGAGTGAGTCGACGGGGCGCCTCCATGCATTGCGGATGCATCGGCATTAGGCAGTGTTTGGTAGTGAATGTGGAGGTGGTGATCGGACAGGGGAGGAGAATAAAGGGAAAGAGCAGAATCAACGTGCACTAACACGACTTTTCTTCAACCTGAGTTATTGACCTGACCTTCTGGAGGCTAATGTTAATCGCTGAGGCCAAGATACACTTTTAATCAGATCTATAATTGGCTGACTAGTTATTTGGAAAAAAATTGTCATAAAACAAGGGGTAATGTGAGGTTCTGTCGCATTACTTGTATCACTTCTTTTTTTACAGATATCTTAAAAAGGGACTCTTTAGATAGGGAGAATTTATCAGCATACCGAGGGCGGAGACAAAAAACTCTCAATTAATTTACTTCTCTACGATCGCCGACAATCCATACTTTCTGCTTATATGACTTGCATGTCAAAAGTCGTGAATTCATGAACTCGCCACGCAGCATTCATCATGACTTGGAAGTCATGATGAACACGCGGTCATTTTCAAGAATATCTGGAAAACTGATGGGACTCAATTGCACCAGCATGACTGACCAACGTTGATATCAATTAAATATTCGCTATTCAAACCCTAATCCTTTCCACTGCAAGTGACAAGATGTGCACAACCTCCTCCCTATTCCTGAAATGTCTTTCCTCTTGGAGCTAACAATTTGTTTCCGCCTACTTAGAAAATAAAGTGAAATTTTTCTTGTGAGTACGGTTTTGTGATGGGGGCTATGGGATCTTAGATGATGTCAGCTTATACGAAGAGACTTATTTCGCTCTAGGCTGACCACCCCTATTGCCTAAGCATAGGTCTTTGCTCACTCTCACGTCATCATGTCATTTGGTCAAAGGTTGTTTTAAGGTAATATAAGGGGACTTGCAGTTATTTTATGTTTTTTAACATGTAGGATGCTACTTTATCACCAAGTCTCCACATTTTTATTCCACTCTTTAATCCCATAAGTCCATCGAAACCAATCAAATTGATGGTGCTAGTCAAAAATCAATATTGCAAGACAACCTCAAATTTCCGGCTGGAAATCGTAGTAATTACCCCAAGAAAATCATAATAAATGTAAAATTATGCAGTACAAATCTGTTCCCTCTCTTACAAAGGGTAAATTTTTAAGTATTCAAAGCCTCACAAATGGATTAATTGCAATGAGACCTATTGACAGTTGTGTGTACAACTTTTCCAAACTAACTTTTCAAAATACGGGTCTTTTCTTAAATACACAGACTGAGTCATCTTTTGAAAATGTTTTATTCCATTGAAACAGTAAAAATTTATCATTTCCTTTCGTTTTTAAGGAGATGTGGGAACGCTTTTTGCTGTCTAAACTGCTGCTGCCACTGCCTCCCAGACATAGTGGCTCAGACGATGGAAAAAATAGACCGTTTTTCAACCGACCCAATAGCAGCTCCTCTTACAAAAACATATTGCTCTTTTGCATTCCACTAGTACATGGCCATATGCCCTAGTTACGGCAATGCGTTTGGAGGTAGACCCTGTGGTGGACGGGATGGAAGTACGAGACAGTGGAGACGAGAGCTTGAGGTTTTCCAGAAAACAGTTAGGGCATTTCAGTTATAATTAGGCATAAATATAAATGGATGAATTAAGGAGAGTAATCAGCAATTTTTTTGTGTCCGTAACGCGTTCACCTATCTACAGCATAGACTTTTAATTCTCTTTCCCAGATCTTAAACAGTTTTTCAGAAGTTGAGACCTTTTGCACAACCGATTTTGTAGGCATGGTCCCAAAAAGCAGTATAGATCAAAAAACTAAAAGCAAACGAGCATCTTTACCTTTCCTTTATTTCACTTTATCACGAGGCGGAGGAAAATAAGAGACCGGGAAAAAATAGTAAAGAATACCCTTTTATATTAACGTGCACCAAAAACTTAACAATTTACAGGTCGACTCACCCTAATCTTGAAATCTTGCAAGATGCTGAGGACAATTTCTACGTTAAGACGAATGTTCATACTTTAGCCTAAGCTCTCTTCAATCGTTGAAGCTACTTTAAATAAGAGTATTCAAGTGGCGCTAAAGCGTTTAATCTAAAACCTGTTGATAAGGCAGAGAATTAAGACGACAATAATAAAAAATTCAAATGCCAAAAATGGATAAAATTATGCTTGCCTATCTTTTTTTGGAGGAGTAAGAATGAAGTGGTGTCCACCAATTCACCCAGCGAGATGCTGTAGAACGCGCCTTCTGGAATTGTCCATAATGACAGCAAAATCGATGATGCCTGAAGGTCACTTATGACACTGGATCAGCTGATCCCTACATGACAACCTATTCATTTTTTCACTACCTTGAGTCAGGATCTTTTTTCGTGGGCTTTATGAGTGAATGATGCCACAATTTTTGTGTCCTAGGTTGCGGCTGTCTGTGTCAAAACCTGTCTCAGACAAGTTAATTGACTTGGCAACATTTGACGGAGGTGTAAAAGGCTCTTCACCGCAGGACATGGACATCTGTTATGGGGTTTTTGGGCAGTGCATCAGAACATTACGCGCCTCATTTGTTGACCCTGGCAGTTATTCTTCCTTTCAGAGAGAAATCTAGAGGTGAGAAATGGATTGAAAAACTGGCATGAATATAATGGCTGGTTTTTGTTGGAGACGAAGAAGTGAATAGGATTTGAATATATCAAGTCTAAGGGATCAGAGATGGATGGGTGGAGGAATAAATACAGGATGGGTGTACCTGGAAAGAATAGATACTGAGCTAAGCATCCCTAACAGCATTAATCTGGGGTTTGCTGACCTCTCCTCCTCTCAGGCATAGAAGAGAGAGGGGAGGAGAGGCGGGAGGTTTCAACAGAGAGCTGAGAGGATGAGACAATCTAAAAGCAAGTAAATGATTCAAGAGTGTAGCCTAGACGTCTGCAATGTTCTGCCAACTAAGAATTTTTATACGTTTATCTTTCTAGCACCTCAGTGTCTCAAAGGGATGATATGAAAGGAACTCGACATAAGATTTTATCACCTCGTTGTAATTTGCAGCGGGTTGGAGGAGTGATAAAAAGCCATAAATAACATTTCCACCCACTGGATACTGAAATCTCTCAGTCAAGGGGAAAAATGTGTAAATGATGGATACAGCCTGTAAAATTCTCCTCTTACTTTTTGGCATTAATCATAAAATTTTGCATACTTTTTGTGTATTTCTTCTCTTGAAAATCGCATAAAAAATAGGTTTCAAACCATTGGGTACGACATTATGCCCTGATGACTAACCTCCTCCCAGGGGGAATCCGCCCTTGGAAAAAAATGAAATTCCTGATGTCGGCGCTATAACAAAAATGCAGGTAAAGATGTTGAAGTAGGTGATTTTAAACTTAAAAAGTTATTTTGTGGACGAAATTCAGTCTATGTACCAAGCATTAAACCATGTGATGTGTAGATGCAACGACTGCCAAATCGAACAATTACGTCGTCAAACTGTGAGCCTGCCAAGTTGTCAACCACTGACGGCAATGTAGCTCTCCAGGAGGAGTCCACTCTCACCCATCCAACTGCTCGACTGTCTTCCCTCATCCCCTACTCGTGCATACGATGAACTGGTCACGATTAGCGAAGAGAGAGGAAGGACGAGAGGAGGAGAGAGAGTGAGAGGAGAGAGCGAGGGAGAAGCATAACTGAAGCACGAGGTGTGCATTAATTGTTCATTTATGCATATCAGTGCAAGAAAAACGCCTCATGTGTAGGTGTGCATTATTTTTCTATCCCAAAGTGAAAAATCCAGGCCGGTGTAGTGTAGTGCAGTGTGACTGCAAAAACACATTACCCTTTGGCAAAATTGACTGCGCATTTTCGGACAGATTTGGAAAGAAGAAATTGTGTAGGAAGACGAACAACTCCGCCTCCCAGTTGGCCCTGTTTGCTCGGGTATGATGGAGGGAAGTTTTACAAATCAAGCTGGTAGAGATGGACCTAAAAGGTCGGTGAATCTTTAAGCAAATTCAGGAGTATGGAGAACCCACTGCACTCCACTCTACTCTACCCCAACTTCACTCCGCTTCACACCACACGTGATACCGTCTTTCCTATGGGACGTATAAGTCGACTTTTGCGAGCGCACCAATGAGATTAGAAGGCGACGACCTTGAAACGAGGTCATAGAACCTGTCCAAGAAAGAACATTTCCGAAGGTCATTGAGCATTGTGGTGCATCGACCATTGGTCGAGTTCAATCTATTAACGTAATAGAAGTGGTGGTTGAAGAAGTGACCTCTTACGTCAATTTTTTCCTAGCCAATCACGCGTCACGTGATGCCAACTGAAATTCTCTTTGTGTCAAATCTAATTGCGTAAGTTGCTAGTTTAACGTGAACTAAATAGCCAGTTTTTTTGTTTTAAGGAAAGATGAGTAGTCCAAAAAGGTGATGTCTAGACGCCAGCCGTAAAAAAAGCACAACTAGGTAGTTTAACCTTGATGCTGTTGTCAACGTATTCATTTCAGTGCATGAAGACAGGTCTAAAAGAAAAAGCATTCTCGAGACAGTCTAGTCTTCCAACCCTGGACTTGGAATAGGCAGTGACAATGACAAATCTTGTGAATAGTTAGGTGAAGAAGGCTGACAGGGAGGGCAGAGGTCTGTAAACTTTATGCTATGACAGCTCTGACAAGTGAAGAATTAAACAGAAGGTGTTTTCCTTGTGCCTATCTCCCTTCGCCCTGTTTGACAACCTAGACAGCCGCAAATACTAACTAAAAGTTATCAAGGGGCTACCGTCTTGATGCTTATTAGCGTTGCCCTAGCAACGCGTCTTTGCTAATAACAATGTGGAAATGATTGGTTAAGGGATGTTGGAGGAGATGTCCGCGCTGATTAGGCTTTCTTTCAATATGGGGGTGAAGTGGGGGATAAGGAGGAGCGACATCTTCAGATTTCTTTGCCTGAGCAAGAGACCCACTTTCTTGTACAATTCATTGTGAGTCTGCCGCAAACTCATTTGTCCGCCGCACCACTCCCTGCCCCTGGCTAATATGAATCCCATTGCTCACTGCTTCACTTGGAGCGTAAGGCCGTCAATAAGCAAGCCCACGATGTCCTCCACTTGTCTTAACTCTGTCAATTCCCCGCCGTGTTTGCCTGATCACCATCTACGTACCAATCTTGGGCGCTTTACTCCATCAGTCTATTTACAGTCATCCACCTCTGACCTATCCATTCAACCATCCCGATCCACTTCATCCAAGACGGGGGCAATAAATATTTCTTCACTCACAATGCGACGACAATAGGCTAAAAGTGTCCGCAGAGTGCCACGTAGTCGGTCCCGAAACCCCTTCCCTCCCCTCCACCGCCCTTTCGTCTGTCCTATTTTGAGCTTCGTCTACGACGCACTCCTAGCTGTTGTTTGATAACACAAACAAGCCTCTGCGCGGCATTGACTATCCGCGAAAGCAGTAGCCGTTGGTGAGAAATGACTGCAAATTGAGTTTTTACACCTTTGTTAAAGCACGAAACTCCCTTGAAACGGCAAATAATAGGGTGTCCCATCATTATCAGCCAAAATCCCTCCTTCCAAAAGTAAATTTCCCCTTTTTTCGTCTACCCGCCCACTTGTCTCTGCCCCTCAAGACATGGTCGGACACGCGGACAAAACACCTGAGGGTTGGGTAAACACCAGCTCCTAGCTTTGGAGGCTGTGATGGCTGGGGAGAAGGCTTGAGTTCCAAGGGGGTGGAACTGTTGCTGTCTGCCTTTAGCAGAGAGGATGAGTCAGAACTCCGCATTGGGGACTTATTTATTTTGTTCTGAAAATCCTGCATGACAAATGCCACTGGAAATCCATTTACTATGGGTGTAGAGAGAAGCTGACAGACTGGGAGAGATTTGAAGGGTCCGCGTAACAAAAAAGAGGTATCATTCCGTGTAGCTAAGCCGGTTTGGCCGAACCTTCCTTTGGGTAAGCATGAGATGTTAGGGAGATTATTCTTTATTTTCGAGTTAATTTGTGCGACTCTTTTGTTTGGTGAATAAAAATGAGATGCTAGAGAGGGAGAAATAGAGGTAGGGAGTTGGCTCGCCTTACCAAGTGCATGCATACCAACGGAGGCGAATTTGTACGTCCGGCATTAACACGCACACACACACACACACGCACACACAAACCTTTCGCCCACCACACGCAGCAAATGACAGATGGCTGTTCTTTCCACTTAAGTGCAATCTGTGCGTCAAATTTGCAATCACTTTCACCTCTGAGCGTGACACCTCCAACACTTAGGGGCCTTTACCACGTCCTGCCCGGACACCTTAACTTTTACCTTGGCCATTAAAAAGATCCGCCTATCTCTCCCATTTTCTGCTTCCGTCCCCTCCTGACTCCACCACCCGATCATCGTTCCTCTAGTCTATCCATCGTTTCCCCCTAAAGTTATTCAATGAGCTATCCCATCTGCCGTACCACATAATCACAATTTCGTCCATTAATCGCCCCATGCATACAGTCGGCACACATTTGCAGTCTTTTTCTATCCACATACTCAGCTACAAGTCCATTTAGCTACTTGTTTGTCGCGTGGAAAATGCCACTATCCTTCAGCAGTAAAGAGAAGAGTGAAATAGAGCTGACTATTTTCTTTATGATTCGTTATTATTTTTCTTTACTTTGCTACAATGTTTCTCGAGGTGACTTAGGCCTCCGATTCTAGCGTGATTCAGCCGAGCTTGGCTGTCCACAAAGTGGACCTCTTAGTGCTCAGCATCTGGACGGTTTTTCTGCGCACGCTAACACGTGTTTCCGCGTGCGAAAAAAGGCTTGTTCTGCGAGAGGAAAAAAATATGAAAAATTGCTAGGATTATTGTTAGTATTTGCAATCTATCTTGGGATTATGGGAAGAAATCTCAAAAAATTTTAAACCTCTAAAAAGCCGTCATCCTCGAGTTAGTTAATCCTCCAATCGAATTTCGCTTAATAGAATACACTTGATTGGTCAATTGCTGACGAATAAATGGATGGAAAATAAGTGTTTTGCCAACAAATGCCCCTAATTCCTCATCCAAAAGAAAAATTCGAAGGATCCTGTGACTCTAATAACCTTACTTTCTCATTGGATCAGCCGACTAAACTTCAAACTCTTGGAGGTTATAAATATGTGGTTAACGCTGGGTGTTCTCGCACCTGATTGGCAGTCTTTCCACATTTTGATTGGTCAACGCAATATTCTAATATTTATGAGCATGGGGGCCACTGGTGCCTCATTATGGTTGGCCTGTTTTTAACGATGATTAAAACTAGCAAATACGAGGCTGGTTTTTGCTCCAAGTATCAAAAATAGCAGGGGAAAATTTTTTCCAATTTTCTTTTCGAATGTTTTTAAAAACTATGTAAAGACCACATTGAAACTATGGAAGACATGTAACCTGTCACTTGATTTAGTCATTATTTTTGCCCTCTAAGCTTTAAAAACGAAAATTTTGAGGAAGAATTGTGGTTTTTACTACACCGAAAAATATTCCCTGAACTCCTGGAATGTTTACATTTTGGCAGAAGGAATTAGAAACGGAAAAGTCGAAGAGCGATCAGCAGTGAACTGTGATGACACTGGAGTCAGTTGATGACCCTTAAAATTTGTCGATTTTTAACGAGGATGCTGTAGCAATGCTGCAGTGGAAGCACAGAAATCTTCCTCTTATGCATCAAATGGTAGGCAAGAGGCTTGATTTAAGAGTGTGGTTAATTGTCGTGGATGGTCTAAGATTAAAAACGTGTGCAAAGTTTGTGGAATTTGTGGATTTCATTCATGAAATTTAGTTGTTGATTGCAATTTGCTGGCCATATGGGCTTGCAGTTGGTTGACAAAATGAGCGTGTCAGTGGTAGGTTCTGGATTGGCTACAATTTTTTGCTTTTTAACCACTTTATTGGAGCAGTTAAGTGGATATATTCAGTTATGCTTTCGATAGAATATTTTCCAGTTAGCCATTGACGAGATCCAAAAGCTGACTACCCTCCTGTCTGGTCAATAGCACAATTTGGATAAAAACCACTTTAATGACACGTAATTCTACTCATTTTTCCACCACACCTTCCCACCCCCTTCCTCAATCACAACTGCGTCGTCGTTGTCGTTGTGGTGTCGTCGCCCTTACTCATCCCTCTTCGCCTTCCTGTTACTAGATTTTAGCTCATTTTTGGACAAATTTAATTTCCGGACAAAAATACGGCACTTTACCGAGGTGATTCATCCCATCTCTCCTCCATCCCCTTCCTGTCCCCTTCCTCATCCGCCTCCCCATAATACTGCCCCGCATTGACGCATCCGCAATGCATGGAGGCGCCCCGTCGACTCACTCACTCGTCGCCTCAGCCAACACACATTTTAGAACATTTGAACACAGAAACGCCAGTAGAATGCATGAGTTGCACAGTGGCAGAGCCTACAACTTTGCTGACGATCGTCTCCTCTCTGTCCATTCCCATTCATTGTCCTTAGGCTGACCGGCGAACTTGCACACCTCCCACAGCCACCTTAGCTAATGAATGGGGCATGAAATGAGACGATGTGGAACAAATTGATGCAATAGAATGTCAAGAACACTTTAGAGTTCAATACTTGTAATGTGTGGAAGGGTGGGTCTTTCTACATGCTCCAGTTGCTGGTTTGTCTGTCTGTGTGCCAGAGGTTGGGCAGATCGTTTACAGAAACGACATTCAGTAAGTCCGCACCCTCACCCCTCTTGTAACGTAAAGACCTGCACTGGCATGGCAGAGGCTGCGGAAAGCCAAGTGTTCGTGATGAAGTGAGTTGGGAATTGCGTCGGCTACATCTCCACATTGTTACGTGGTCGTCTAGTGGACAGGATCACTGATTTCGAGTAGATATGTCAGTGTCGGTGTCCCGATTCCACAAGCCACTGTGATGGACCAGGTCAGGTCGGATGAGGTGTAGATTAGGGGGAGAACGTGATAGGAACATTCGTCGTTGCAGTGAGGTAAAGACAACTTGTGGAGCTGTGAGGTGTGACCGGCATGCTCGTGAATGTCAGTGCATTGTTCATTCATGGGATGGAGGTGGAGTCATAGTCGGCAGACCAGATCCTGGCAGCCCCATCATCAGCACCAGCACCAGCACCAGCACTGGGAGCAGCGCCAGCAGGGGAAGAGGCAGCAGGTGAACAAGGGGCCAGAGAGGAGGAAGGAGAAGTAGACGTCATATTTAGAGGAGAAGTCGGAGTGACGCGGCTGGGGCAAAAAGAGATGAGGAAAGAGGGAAACCTTTGACTTGGTGGTGACTCACTGCATTTGGTTGAGGGGCTGGTGGACTGAATAATCCCAATTTTCGTGTTGGTGATTGGACAGAAAAATGGAGAAACTTGTGTGAATACAGAATGGTTGGTGGTGGAGGAGTATCATAAGCAAGAAAGCAAAAGAGGCTTCAAAACTGCAAGGACGGATGATTTGGAAGGTGGAGGCATGGGGTTGGAAAGTGAATGTGGTGGATGAGGGAATGGAGATGATGAAGTGAGGGCGAAGTGGAGATGACCATCAGTAGTGGTGCAAAGAGTGTTTAACAAGTTGAAACCAGTCCAGAAACTTGTTGGTGGCGTTTAGAATTTGGTTCATCATTACATCCATCTACCCATCCATTCAATAACTACCCCAAACGTTCCTCCACTCCACCATGTAAGCACGCCTGCTATTAGTCGTTTTATTGAGGGCGTCAAGAAGACCACTCCCCACATCCATTTGCCACTACTCTCTTCTACCTCACCTTCCTTTCCGTCTGCCAAGCCACGGCATTGTGCCACATCTTCATCATCAATTTCAATCCAGCCCTGCGATTGAAATAAAGGAGAAGGGAAAGGCGAAAACGAGTCCACAGCGTTAGGGGTAGGGGCTTCGAGCAATCGTCATCTCGACAATGTAGTTTGGAGATTCCACACTTCCCGGAAAGTCAAATGCAAGGTCGTTTATTATTGTCATCGTGCTGGAATTCGCCGGGCGTCTTTAATGGCGTTCATTTGTTTTCTTTCTCCCACTTTCCTCCTCGCCCTTCCCTCTCTCCAACTGCCTTCATTCTCTCTTCCCCCGTCGCGTTTATGGTTGATTTTCTCCTCACCTCGAAGCCTCCAATCACGACAATGCAGCCAATTCTCTCCCTTCTACTCACCACATCCCTTCCCCCATCCCCACCACTCCATCAGCTACGTGTTGAACCACTTCGCACTCCTGCTTACTCACCATCAACCAAATTGACACTTTTGACAGTCTGGCATCCTGGTATGCACACAACCAGGCGAACACAGCAAAACACATTTGCACACACACGCCCACACATGTGGGGGCACACAGACACGTCAATCACTCTCACCATTCATTCAACAATCACATCGTCCCCAGACGATTGAGATTGCATTCAGTTTCCACAAGCACATGAGATGACCTGCACCAGTCTACTCCACTCCACGCCACCGCGCTCCACCCACTCTGCGCTGGTGAGCTACTCCTATCCATACGACCCACGCTCCTTTCAAAACCACTCACTTCTACTCCTTTCGTCAACTCTTACCAGCATCAGTCTCCCACCCACTCCAACGAAATGGAGTCGCTACTCCTCCCTAGTCATTCATTTGCCACTGCTACATCGTGGATTGTACTGCCGCACCAAACACTTGCGCATTGCGAGGCGACCAACCCAACTGTACAGTCACTCACCACTAATCGCAGTCAGCACAAGTTCCTTCTTCCATCACTCCGTCTCACTACACTTGACAGGAATGTGATCTGTTCAGGTGCACCCAATCCAATCCATGTGGTGGTGGAGCTTGCATGTAGTGCTTTAAGGGTCATGCGAAAGACGGGCAACCACGTATCTATCCACTGCATGAGAAATGACCGTCAGTGTCGACCTCTGTGTGACGATACTATCAAGTAAGAAGGTCAAGTGATACGAAATGATGTGGTCAAGGGGATGACCCTTCAGGTCAACGTTAATCCTCTTGCAACGCCACTTCATTTAACCCATGTCCACCGCTTCACGATGTAATTTGCCAGTCAGCCGGCCAACCAGACAAACGGACGACGGACGGAGGGAAGGAGGGATGGGTGGCCAGACAGGCAATGTGTCAACTTGGTTGTCAATTTTTCCTCACCAATTTTCCCCCTTTTTATACTTATCTTTTCCTGGCTTGAGTTGGTGTCCCCCTTACCAGAATTCGATCAGGTGATTGGCATATTATCGTGACATTAATACCATAGACTTTGGCGAGTGACGTGGACACGCGAATGAGGCACCACGAATTGCTCCCTCCTATTGACACCAGCATGCATACGTGCCACTTTCACAGCGACACCCACTATCAGACATCTCCTTGACAGGGGAATCACATTCGTGTATACGGGCTCGTCTTATATTCGACTATCTGTCGGGCTGATTACACAGATAAATGGGGGATCTGCAGGAATGCAAAGTCAATGGTAGTGGAGTATTGCGATTGAAAATTCTAGAAATTAATGCAAAATTACCAAAATTGGTGATCGTGAAATCAGCATCCTTAATTCAGTTAATTGATATGGCAGATGTACACATCGTGAAAATCAGTTGAGGGCAAAGCATAGATGACCTTTGAAAACGTTTTAAGAGTGTTTTAACAAGTTAAAAATCAGGTCAGAATCTTGCTGTTAAAGATCAGTTTACCATCTATCGAACCAATCTGCCATCCGGCTTGTTGCCTCACCACTAACTCAGCAAGCATGTTTTAAGCCCTCCATGGAGCCACCCATTTATCCATTCCTTAGTCAATTCACCCAACAATTTGACAGCTTATTTAAATTCCAATCATGAAAACAATGTATATCCCCTTTTGTGTAGCTCTTGCTTTGAAACCATTTTCCTAATCAACAAATTATACGATTCTCCCCTCAAGGATCTGCAAGACCGCCTGCTCAAGTATACAACTGCACATGCATTTGCTCGCGTTTCCGCGGGCTTGATAAACCTAGTACTTATTAGCATACCCCACTGTCCATTAAATAGCTTCTCTGTCACTCCATTCAACAAGCCATTCGACCACCCCCCCAGGCATCCATGTAAGAGGTAGGCCAGCTGTCCATCTGTTGAATCCGCAAACAACCTACCTGGGTAACCATTTATACTTCCCCGAAACCGGATTTCTACAAACTGCATTTAGAATTCGAACAAAACGCCGTTCCTCCCCTCTAACCGCCTCCAAATTCGGAAAAAAGGTCATAGCGATCACCTCACCATTAAAATCGGCTTAGCTGCAGAGTGCTGGCAGGCATGTATTGCTTCCATTAATAATATAAGTAGCTTTTGTCGCAATGGGATCGAACGTGTCTTTAATGAGTGGAGGGCAGAGGATGGGGGCGGGGGGACGGGAGCGCGTGCAGAAGTCCTGCGTACACGCACACATACAACGAAGAAAAATGCGATTTTCAGACAAGAAATAAATAATTCCCTTATTGTTTTATGTACATTTGGGCGCTTCTTTTTTACCCTTTATGTATTATTTACGAGTGTGTGGGCTCGTTGGCAAGAGGAGGGAGAGACAAAGTAGTAGTAGACCCTGATGATGATAATGTGAGGCGATGAAGTAAAGACATACCTGAAGAAAAGAGAAAGATAAAAATTCAGTTTAAAAGATGATAGGCTGACTCAAAACACCACAGTTGCATGTCGCCTTACACGCAAGTGCACACATGCACGCATAATGACTCACTTCCCTAGGTTAACCAATGAGAGGGCAGCTGCGACCATGTGCTTGGATGTACGCACGAGAATGCACGAATGATTCATTAGCCACGATTGGTGAAAGGGGGGAAGGGGAGCGTGGCGCGTGCCCCGAGGCCTATTGCGTGAGTCAACGGACGCACGCGCACATGCACGCACGAGTGTAGTGTACGCAGCCATTTATTAGAGTTCAGCTACTGGTGCTGCTATTGCAACAACAACAACAAATGGCGAACGCCGAAACGAATGAACGCACACACCCACACGCACGCACTCGCGCGGAAATAATTTATGAATGTCAGAACGGTCCATGCGTGGAAGGAAGAAAAGAGGGGAGAAAAGTTACAGACGACCTTGAAACAGAGCGAGAGGGAAAAAAGGCAGGGTATTTGGGTGGGGGAGGCGGAGGCGAAAAAAGAAAGTCAATAAGACAGATAATGCACCACCGCCTTCCATCATAGTTATTCCACTTCGTAAGTCTTGTGAGGTTTTCTCCACGACTTAGTTACTTGGGCATTCGATTAAAAACGAACCTGGGTTTAGAGAACAGCCGTTGAGGTGATTCGAGGGCCGTTGGTTACCTATGTCCTCAATTTTTTCTTCTCATCACTGGTCAACGTAAATGGACGCTCAAAGTGACTTCCAGGGCGCAAAGCGGGTGAAAATTCTCACATAGTATTATTCAGCAGTGCCGTGATGACTAGTTGTGATACCGCTTTTTCTCATAAACCAAACCATGCGTAAACACCTGGAAGGGTGAACAAACATGGTGAGAAAATTTAGGTATGGACTGGGTGGGGGGAGAGGAGCCGAAGGTGGAGGAAGGGGTGAAAGGAAACGCGACCTCGATGTATGACAAGAATTAGTGTCAATCATCGGGACGCGAGATGAAGTGATGAGTGAATTTGAAGGAGCAAATATGGGAGTGAGGTGTGTCAAAGCCCATGTCTTGGTCCAAAGATCCATTCAACTACCTGAATATTCCATCTGCCGCTTTGGTTACCAGCTGAATTAATAATCCATCGATGTGCACCTATCCACCGTCCACACTGTTCATTTCGCCACCAAACCCATCTACCCATCAAACCACTCAATCAGGCGCCTCCCAACCGTTTATCCGGCCATCATCCCATTGAACAACTTGACGGTTCTCTTTTGCACCTACCGCCCAATCCATCCATCCATTTGACGAGTAAATCAACTCATCAGTCAAACTTTTGAAGCATACATCCGTGTGTTCAACCGTCCAGCCAATCAAACCAGTCATCTCCCCTTGGACGACACCCACTAAAACATTCAGGAAGTACCATCCATCGCGTTGTTTATGCAGTAAACATGCATGAACGAACGAACAAGCACATACACACACACGCACATTCATCTACATGGCATGACATTAATAATGCCATTTAGTCGACACGCGCATGTGCGTACGTGCCTGTATGCGTGGCTCATCCAATTGGTGCAGGCCGCCTACACACATAGACGCACACGTAGCACAGCTTAAGATTGGAGTGACATGGCAGCTTGCACATTAATCATTATGAAGGTAATGCCTACTCTCTCCCTCTCTTTTCGGGGCTTTGTTCCCTAAGTGGTGTCGCGAGGTATGTGGGTCTCCAGTAAGCCAGCTTCTAGCTGGTCATTCTGGTACAATTCATGAGTGATGAAATGCTACCAAATGGGGGGAACTTCGATATTGGCGGTGTCAAATCTGGCAGAAACGTGAGCACACTCACAACTGGGAGGAGTTTTGACTGCAGAAGGTGTCTAACCTGACAGACTTGGCCAATGAAAAATCACCGTGCACTTATTTAGGATGGACACTAACTGTCCCAGTTTTTATCTTGAAAAAAAAAGAATTGAACATCAAAGAAGATGGCAACGACTTGATTTGCTTTAATCTTTCAATTGTCCACCTTTTGAGTACTATCGCGAGGTACAATCGCCACGGCTAAATCGGGTGATTCTGCAAACAAGCCGTGATGGTGGTGGTGGATAAATCGCACTGCTTTGATAAGGAGACGACAAGGCTAGACATGAAATAAACAAAGGGGCTGGGGTTGCGCAGTAAAGCAGTACAAAGCGATTGACCGTATTTTTTTTTAAAAACAGCCCTAACGCACGTCTGGACCAGAACCTGAAAGCATCGTAGACACTGAGACGTTTTTTTTCGCACAAAGGAGCGCCTTCCTTCATCCTGGCGGGTTAACGGGACGAGAAGGGAAGTAGAGACTGAGAGGTGAATGCTGCACTTACGGAGAGAAAGGGAGGTAGGTAGATGAGCAAAAGTTTAGAAGGGACAGAGGGTTGAATTGAAGAAGGCGAATGCATGTAGAAATGGATGGAAGGAGTGGAACGGATTCATATAAGTGTAAATGGGACCATAAGCGGATAAGCTACCTGTGGAGTGAGTCGGAGTGAGGTTAGATGGATAAGCTGGAGGACTGATTGGTGAATTGGTTGGATGAATGGATGAAGAAGCAACCAAATGGGGAGATTGCCATCTTTGCCAGCAATGAGATAGATGAATGGAAGGTGGGATGATTGTGCCTACGCATAACCGGACTTGACGGGAATAAATAAACTTCAGGCTTACTCTTCCACTGTACATTTTATGCGGATCAGGGCAAAGGGGGGAAAATGCCAACTTGGAACGCAGTTGAGCAACTAAACAAACTTAACACTAGTTGACCATCTTCAATTGACAACTTTGACAGGTGAAGAATGTCTTAATGTATCGTGATGACAGTTCCAGCGCTGTCGAGAAAAAAAGGGTACTTCAACTCAGAGGCCTCGTTTTGCCTCCTCTTGCTGCCCTGGGGATTGTCAAATTAGACATTCTGTGGAAAATCTACCTGAACATGAAATTCTGAAAACTCATGGGATCAACAGACTGAACCACGGAGGAAAGGCAAGATAGAGGAGCGCCTCAGCCTATTGTGCCATTTTAGAAGCAATCAAGCAAACTTGAGAACTCTAGCGCCTTCAAAATTAATTCAGATGCTGTAGGCGGTAGACATCTACCATGGAAGGCCAGAAATTTAACAAGGTGCATAGGAAAAAGGGGCGTTGTTCCATTCTCCACCTACCAACCTAAACAGAGTTTAGGGGGGAAGAACGACCACCACAGTACAGCTGATGCTGTCATTTCTTACCTATTCAATCGCTTTTTAAAACGAGGTGGGAAAATCATGCAATTATCCCCCCGACAGAGACGATACCATCTCAAATTAAAGCAACCCTATTTATACCGCGAATTGACGCAACCATAGTCTATTATACAGTGGCAAAGATGAAGTCACGTTAATTGTGAAGACAGGCTCAGCAGAGGGGATCGGGAGTTCAAATGACATTCAGCCACTCCTCCATCACGTCCGCAGAGATAAACATCACCAAAGCCTTCAAGCTATTCGTCAAGACGTTTCAGACGAATGTGATAACCCACACTCGGTGTCAGTGGAAAGGAGGAGCGAGGGCAGAACAGTCCTCAACACGGACTTAGAACTTGGAACAGCTTTTTAGTGCGGTCTTCCTCACAACTCTCCTAATACATTAAATCAGTGTGATTGGTGCCTATCTACCTGGCGTAAGCCAAGTCCAACCCTTACTTAGGGCGGATGTCACTCAAAGCCAAAGGCATCAGGGTTAGGAAGACCCTCTTGAAGATTGACACGTATCAAGAACAACTTGCTGCGAACAACAAAACAAACTTCGTTGGCATGCCTAATTGGAAAAAAAGTGTGTAGAGCAACTCATAACAACTCGCTGTTGCCAAGACTGTCATATTTATTACTCCTCTTCACTTCTGTCACCCAGGTCGTAAAAGCATGTCATGGTGACTGACTGACTGATTGACATTTGATGGGAGGTTGGTTCGTTAGGCCAATCAACGTGCTGATTGGTTACCTTCAGGAAACTCACTCAGCACTTCTAAAGTACAGGAATCATTTCATCACCAGGAGATTTAGGCCTGCTTTGTCTGTCTCTGTGTGCGTGGTTCACCATAGAGGTGAGACGAAAGTTCCCTCCTTCTGAGACAGCGCAGGACTTCACATTGCCGTAAAACTTACCCGTGAGATTATGCGCGCTTGGGGCGGGAAGTGAGAGAAGTAGGGAGGGAGATACTGTCCCATCCTCCGCATTCCCCAGGTGATACTTCCCCAAGGGATTTCACACGCGAAATAGAATAGCCAGTTGGGAAATAAAAGCGGGAGGTTATGGATGTGGTCAAGTTTGGCTACTTGATTCTAGCGATAAAGTATATGCAATGTGATGGAGAATTCGCACAGCAAGTTGATACCGCTTTGGGGAGAGTTCTTCGGCTTTTGACATAAAAAAACCTTACGACAAGCTTATTTGACAATTTGAGGGATAATCAAACAATGTGAGGTGTAAAAAGTGGGCTTAATGAGGCCATTAGCGAACGCGCTTACTGTAAAAAATTATCCCAGCTCTAAGCAATGCCTAGAAGACTAACCCCTCCAGTGAGGAAGGAGCTAATCCCCTCAAAACCTACGGCAAATATGGAAGTCTACCAAGAGACGCAATGGATTAACCGGTAAAAGGAAAAAGAGCTGGAGGTGTAAGTGAGCAAATGAATTGATGAGGGAGAGGAAAAGACGGATTCTCGCCTTAATGGGAAGCGAAACCCAGCCTGTCGCCTAATTGACCAATCAGAGTGAAGGGTGGGAAAGGTCGAAACAACCAGGTGAACGAGATAGATGGAGGGGTAGATGGCTGGATGGATCGATGAACTCATGAACAAATGGGTAGATGAAAGTAGAAAAAAGGGCGTATAAAGAATAGAGCACCGCAATGGTTGTTGGAGGTCCTCTTTCTGGGTCGCAAAAACCCCCTCCCCGAGTACCATAAGCAAATCAGTAGGAAAGAACTTACTCAAATAATGACGTAAACAACGGGATTGTCACGCTGGTAGATTGTGGGACAGAGGGTTACGGATGGACTTAGAAGTAGGCAAGCATCTTCTCTTTTCATTGTAACGGAGTGTGCTCAAAATACCCCATTGTTTGTGAGGGTGGAGGCCAATTGAAACTACCGGGGTGGGTCACCCCGCTTGGATTCTCTGCATTTGTTGGAGCCCCCGACGGTTGACCTCTTGACCAGTTCGTTGATCCGCCCAGTTCAGCCATCGACATTTTCCCACCTTCCAACAGCGCCTGTTTCTGTTGTTGTGTCCCTTTCACAGTTGAAAATCCACTCCGGTTCTGCATGTGTCGATTTGGTTGAGCTGCTGTAGCCTGTTGAACCCCTTGAGATGCTGGAAATGGCTGTGGCGGTGAAGGCGTGCATCTGCAGATCCTCGCAAAGAAGACGTGCCACGAATGAAGGGTCTTGGAGCTCCACACCCAGATTCCACTGGTTATTCCCACAATCAGG
Organism: Echinococcus multilocularis; assembly: GCA_000469725.3. NCBI lineage: Eukaryota > Metazoa > Platyhelminthes > Cestoda > Cyclophyllidea > Taeniidae > Echinococcus > Echinococcus multilocularis. The sequence goes on along the minus strand of LN901763.1, from coordinate 38,089 downwards.
GTCATGAGGTACTTAATCATGAAGAGTTCGAATGTCGGAGTGTCCATTTTATCAAAGACGTCACCTCCAGACGTTGAAGAAGCTGGCTCTGTATCACCTAGGATCTGGTGCAACTGTGCAATACACTTGGAGGAGCCTGCAATCTTCCTCAAGTCAAAGTTTCGACACACTTCGTTGGTATACCAAGTAAGCATCCATCTGTCCATCTTCTGCGACTCGTAGATGTAACAAGCAATGACTACAGCAGCAGGAAGAAGATAGAGCAGACTAAATACCCCGATTCGGAATATTAGCTTCTCCAAGTCGTTAGTCTTGGATCCTCCCGTCTTGATGATAGTTCGGATTTTGAATAGGGAGACGAATCCAGCAATGAGGAAACAGGCTCCCAAGAGAAGGGAGATACAAAGAGGAGCGATAAGAAAGTATCGGACGATGGTTGGATCTGTTAAACCCGTGAAACACACTCCAGAAAGAGGATCTCCATCAACTTTGCCCATAGCAAGGAGACAGATAGTCATGGCAGCGGGAATGGCCCATGCGGCGAAGTGGAGGTACTGGGCGTTGCGGAAGATGGCTTCATGGGCCCAGTGGCAACGAGCTGCGAGGTACCAGGTGACGGTTAGAACGACCCACCAGATATGACCAGCCATGGAAAAGAAGTAGAGCATCATGAAAAGGATGGTGCAGCCCTCGAATTTAGTACCCTGGGTGATGAGAATCGGGTAGGAGGAGGAGATGGAGAGGGGTTTGGAGGTCAGGCTGGCGGCTGAATCGAAGCTTGCGGGTGGGAATGGCCCAGAACAAGAGATCTGGGTAATAAAAGAGAATTGAATTGTTACTGGACCGCCATTTATTTACTTTTCTAGCCACTCGACCGTCTACAAATTCGGTTTCATACCTCCATGCAGCCAATCAGCTAACCATCTATCCATTCAATCATTTATACATTTATCCACCCAAAAACATGACAGTAAACCTGCCTAAATTAGGTTTTGAGCACACAAACAAAGTAAGAGTTTAGCCTCAGACCATTGCTGTCGCCCAACAACGCCGGCTGATTGTATCGTGTACATGAATAAGACTGACGTAACAAATGAAAGGGGATAAAGGCGACTAGATTATCGAATCTAGTCACGCCGGAGAGTGCTCAAAATCTGTATGAGTGTTGTGAGCCACTAACTAGCCTTCAGTTACACTTTGCAAAGATTAGGGGATGGATGAACCCCAGTGGAATGTACAAGACGATGACAATCTCGAAAGACGTCTTGGGAGCAATTGAGTGGCCGGTAAAATTAAATCAGACTGACTGGGATGACTTGAGGAGGATTAAATTATGAGGGAGAGAAATTAAATTACAAGACGAGAGGCAAATTTGAAACGCAATTAGATTGTCCGATGAGACATCAGACGGCATTGCCCAATGGAATTAAGGGATTTCTGCCTAAGCCACCACCACCGCCTCACAATCCAGTTTGAAGGCAGTGGCATTTATAAAAGGGACAACATTTGCCTACTCATTTATTTCACGTTCCATTAGTTTGGGGTGCTAACTTGTCATCCTAGTCACGCTTTGAACAATAATTGTCTGCCATTTCATCTATCCATCCAATTACCTCGTCATCACATTCATTCATTAGTCAACCTACTGCTTACCTTGGCCACCGACGTGTGACCCAACCAAACTGTGGCGGCGCCTAATAGATCTAAAATCTATTTAAAAATTCCAGAAATTTTCCATTGCCCATACAGGAAGGTTGCATTTCACCTATTTGACCAAAATTCCTGCTAGGGTTCATGCAATAATAACAGATATATACTTCAATGGGATGAATACGGTGTAAGAAATTCGCACAACAGCTGGCGACTGCTCAAAAAGGCTGTCACTAGAATTTACACCACTATCAAGACTATAGATTGAATAGAATCGATACTGAGAGAAAAATGCCAACCTTGTTGCCCAAAGAAAGTCCAGTGATGTAAGTAACAGCCACCATAAAGTAGCACATAGACAGGAAGATAATCGGCCTCTCGGGGTACTGGAATCGGTTAATATCAATGAAGAACGTGAGAATAGTGAACAACGTCGATGCAGCACACAGCCCACTCCACAGTCCGATCCACAACCGAGAAAATTTAATCCTTTTTGATTGACTAAAGAAGTGGCGATTGCAGGGCATCCCACAGTTAGGAATGACCTGTTTACTATTCAGTCTTATTCGAAACTCAAAGCTCGATGGAACCTAGAAGGCACGGTAAGCTAAAGAGGGGGCGGCAGAACAAACCCTCATTTCTTCTGGACACTCTAAAGTAGCTTCCACAGTCTCTTTCGTCTCTGGTTTATCCTCGGACACACAGAGACCATTCTCGGGAAAGTCCTCGCATTGCATGCTAGCAGGCCACTATAAAAGTGCATGACATCATGAAAGGTCAGTTACCTGAAAGCTGAACGATCGCATTATGGGCTCGCATCGTTGCCGATTCTGTTCGCATAGAGAACGACATGGAGGGAGGGGTTTATGCAACTGAGTACAAACAGGGAAGTAGAGGGAGCACAGAAAAAGTTTCAAGGAGGGACTACAGGGTATTTTTACAAGGGAGTTGTATTGTGTGATGTCCTGACCAGCCTCCTCTTGTGAAGTGTGACCCATGATATTGGGAAGAATGGTGGTATTGTAGGGCAAACCCTGACAAGCGGGAATGCGTATAAGTTCACATTTTGAAGTCTCTGCGTAAGGATTCTCAGGTCCCCGTTGTATGTCTATGCAAACGGAGAAGTGCAGGAGGAGAGTAAGGACAAGCACTGACGATAGCATGATAACAGTGGAGCTAGACGCAACCAAACCGTCCGAAGCGTTATGCTTGAAAAATTTTGTGCGTTTAAACAAGCCAAGTAGGTCATCAACATTTTAGGTGTTCATTAGTTTAGAAAACGGAAACGATAAAGGCATCAAAACCCTGAGAATGTTTGACGTATTAGATAACGAATACCAAAAAGACCTTAAGTCAAAAAGCACATTTTAACCATATTTTGAGTCTTAATAATTTAGGCACAACATAAGTCGTGCATCATCAACAACATGATACTGCACGAACAACACATCACTACCAGGATTCATTTTAGGACGACGTAGTCAAGTAACAAGGACAGAAGATAATCAAGTAGTGGTTTAATCCGTTTTTCTGAAACAGCTCGAAGTGACCAAATTGTAGTGTCCCAAGATTTTCATGCAGACAAAAGAAGACATGATGCCCGAATAATATATATATATATGCTAAAGAAAAGGCATTTGGTCTACTAGCATGGCTTGAAGGCCAGCCCACCTGGTGTGGTACAAAGGCCAAACCAATAACGTCTCCTCGCCAAAGACCGAGAGATAAACAACCACCGTACTGCAGTATTCTCTAAAGTAAGGCAACTCATGCGTACCAGAACAGGTGTAGAAAATATTTGCTAAGTCCTCTACGGTGTGTTTTGGGGTAAATTTATTATAGCATTAAGCTGCCAGATGATAAAGTGTATTTCCGAAGATCCGCAGCCAAAGTATACTAAAACCTATCTAAAAAACAATTCAACTGCGTTGGTAAAGAACGATTACACTTTTCGTCGATATTTATGACATTTAATCTATCTGGCCCTAATTTAAACGTAAACCATATTCTTGAAAAAATATCGCCTCAGTTTTTCATATTCAGAGGGTATAATTTCCCTTATTTGCTAAAACTGTTTAGAAAAAGCTTCTCTGTATTTGCTAATTCCACATCATGTTAGAAGGTTTGGCAATGAATTTAGTTGGTTTTAAGGCACATAGTTTAAGCTTAATTGAATTAACGGCTTACATGTATCTGATGTGGACAGCGTATGCAACTATTTGCGATGTATTAAGTTGTTTCTTTGACCTAAAAGTTAAAAATCAATTCTGTTTGAGTAGTTCTCAAATCTGATGCCGTATATGTGGTTTTTGCGGAGAGAGGAAGATTTTCATCTGATTAGTAAATTTTGCTTAAATACACAGGTACCATCAAATGTGTTAACAAATTCCCGATACTGAACTGGAGTGTATTTGTGGTAACACTCAACTTGTGCGTTGTCATTGCTTAAAGGTCATCTTATTGGTGTAATTTGAATTTTATTTACTAATTTCATGCTCGTTAATATTTTTGTTGATGCGCGCTTTTGGTAGATCACTGTTTGGTAATTTGAATTGTAAGCTATTTATGTAGCATGATTTGTTTATCAAACCGCTGACCCCAGCAGTTTTTTAAAAACATATTGTGTTGTTGATTTAGTTTGTTTCTGTTCCTGTAGTATGTCCTGTCGCTCTAGGAGCTGCGAAAATTCTGCCAAGTATGCGCAGAATATGTACTGCAAATGTAAAATTTACAACCAGGAGCGTAAGTGAAGCCTCGTTTTTCAAATTTTGATCTGCCTTTTAGCATCCCACCCTCGATGTGGGGTTGGCGAGATCGATTACCTGAAGGACCTCAAGCTATGTCATTGCATCAAGGATTTACCATATCCTCGAGCATTTCCTGTAAAGTGCTTTAATCCTGTTGTGAAAAAGACAAAAATAAAGGAAAAATACCGGGATGGTGAACTGGAGCGTCAGACAGAAGAGCGATATGTTGCCAAGTATTGTTCGAGCAAAAAGGAATGTGTCGAACTGAGGTATCCTCCCAAAAGGCTTCCAAGATCGTCCACACTTCCAAAGTACCTTCGAACCGATGACTGTAAATCGGAGGACTGCGATCCTCCTACCACCTACTATCAACCCGCCAAGCGGAAGTACTTTTACTGACAAATTAACACCATTTTTCGCTATCTCCTGTGGTGTTGAAGGTATGGTTCACACAATCTAGGTCTATTCAAAGTCGACTTTCTTACTTTCACTTTCCTTAATCCTTTTAAACCCACTTTGTTCTTTGAACCCTTACATTTGGTTAACAACAAGTGAACATGCAAAATTCCGAAACCATTTGAAATTCGTCAACTTTGTGTTCAGTTTACTTGCTTGGATGGGTAGAGCTTTTATTATGAGACGGTTTGTACTTACCTCATCATACATTTGTTCTCCGTGGTTTTAATTATGACAAAGGGGTTGCCGCTTTATGAACCAATTCAAGGAGGTCTATTACCAGTGTCAAACTTAATTAGCGGTAAAATGATAAGGCAGTTAGTCATGCTCACTGGCTGTGGGTGTGGCTATTAAAATAAGTTAACGTCAAAATGTACACTGATTGTTGTCGCCTTTTCCTACCCATTTGTAGTAGAAAAGAAAAAAATGCTTGTCAAATCGGAGTGCTGGATTGTACACTCTTCACGCAGTCCCGTCCCCGAAGCGAACTAGAAAGACCTTTTTCCTCGGACCATCGAATTTCGTGGAAGACCTAAAATCCTCATTTTGTCGAACATTGTCGAGATTATTTTGGTAGTGGTGAAAGCTGGTTCAAACAGTAAATGTAATCTTGAAGATTGATTGACCCCTTAAAACCCCATTCGCGGACTTGTCAATGGTGAACTTGTGATTAACTGACCCTACCCATTGACACTTTTACATCTATTCTCGGGTAAAAACCCCAACTTTTTGGGTAAATATTCGTGGAAAATTACTATATTTTGTTCCTTCATTCCGCACTTCTTTCAAAATTAAGCAGAAAGCAAGTTTAAATCCTTCATTTAACAGTTGGTCTACTAAAAGCGGACTAGAAACCCGTATCAGAAGAAAAAGAAGAAAAGTATCACCTAAGACACCTCCTTTTTGTTGCTGCTCTGTTTGCATAAATATTTTGTTGTTGACAAATTCGCACAATTGTGCAGCAACCATGAAATAGGCGTTTAATGTCAACCTGCCGGATTTTCAATCCGTCATCAGAAGTTGAAGAGAAAACGTTGACAAATGGTATTCCTTTTTCTTTTAAAAGATTCCCGCTAGCATATATATTTTTAAAACAAAAGAGCAAAAGGTTTTTGGAGCTTAAAATAAGCTAAATTAAGTAATAAGCAGGGAAATATTAACTTTCAGATCGGTAATTTGGGGGTGGAGGTTGGTGAAGGATCCAGGTTTCACAGATGTTGATCCGTAAACCCAATGACCCAAATGGTATTTAGACATCTGACAGTGTTGGTATCATGATAGATTGGTGGACCAATTTCTGCGGGGAAGTAAAATGCAAGCTTTCTCCCATTAAGTCGCAAACTTTAAACGCCATTTGAAAATGTCCTTTTTTCCCTTCTAACTCGATCCCATATCCCGAAAAAGCGGACTAAAGTTTAGCTCTAGGCTGGGTAACTTGACAACTTCCATATAGCGGATGATTGAAAGAAGAAAGAATTCTTCAAGTTGTCATATATCACTCATTTTTATTTCAGCATAGGAACCACGCCAAAACCGGGCGGCGGTAATTCAGGAGAGTGGGGCGGCAACTACGAAGAAGAAGACGATGAGGAGGAAGACAGAGTGGAAGCAATTGCGAACGCAAAAGTTTTTATCTGGGAAGTTAATCACTGTGACTCTTCTCATTCCCTCTGTGGGTCTGGGTGGGTGTTTATGTGTGAATGTGTAATGACTAATGATTGATGTCTCCTTAGTGAGGCGCCTTATTTTTGCTAGTGCATGAGGCAGGACATTGCCGAGGGTAAGGAGTCGGTAAATGAGGGAGAAGGGGTGGGGGAGGTTTCAAATGGGCAACCATCATCAACACGAGGATCCAGCGACGCGAGCAGGAGAGACGGACCCTTAGTCGGTGTATTTTGTGAAGGGGTTGAACAAGTTGGTAGAAAAAAATTGCTACTTGAGAAGGCAATGTGCTATTCAGAATGATTGATTGACTACTCGACCAATCAAGTGATTGATTGACATTTGTCTGTGGTTCTATCGATGCGAGCCAAGTTTAATTCGTTGGTAAGGCTGCAAAATCTCTCCGTCAGACTTGAGCGGTTGTTGGGCCATTGGAGGTGACACGTGACCTGAGCGAACCAGTCAAGACGTAGTTGAGAGTCACATCACTCAAAGTTACAGCAGGTGCTTAAAAAATGAGCTTCAAGTGTCACTCATTAAAGAACGTGACAGTCTGGAAGCCTTAAAAAACAGTCACTTTGCTGTGGTGTGTACTCTAGTCTGTTTCCCGAATGAATGACTAGCAAACCAATGTATCTTCGGTCGCTATCCCTAATCATTCAGTCTCCAAGGCTTTCTTTGTGTGTCAGGAGCCATTAACCGCTGGAAAGAGATCACTTGTCGAAAGGTGGGGCGTGACTTGATTAGCTGGATGGTGGGAGGCGAGTCCTCCGCACCACGATCTCCCGTCTCAAAGTTGAGGCGGGTGGAGGACCAGGAGGGATGCAAGAAGCTATTCTAAAACCTTTCCATGTAGTGATCATCCATTTGTGAAGCTTTACGATTGGACAGTGGAAAAGAAGGGGAACGGAACTATAATCTTTGGGCTTAAAAGAAATCTACTAAAGATATTTAACAAACTTTGTGAGTTTTTTTTTTCTTTTTTTTTTGAATTCCTGCCTTAAAGCGCCACACAGAGAAGAGGAATTAACGGTCAGGCTGGAGCATCGCGTCTAAGACCTCGAAGCTGAAAAAGTTTTTACCATATTTCTCCGTCACCTGTTGCAGCTTGAGAAGTTTTTATGAAAAAAAAGTAAGACGCAAAAATATTCAACATTTTTCAAAATTTTTTTAATAAATGCCTATTAAAAGCTATTTTATTAACGGAAAGAAACGAAGAGATAAGTAGACAAGGAGACCGGGGGAAAAATAAATTGAGGCTAAAAGCGAGTTGGTGAATGACAGATAAAAAAGAAGGCTTGACGTCGGATACAACTAAACGAATGAGAGGTAAACGAAAATCCATCCATCGCGTATCCTTCCTGTATCCGTCCATTTATCCTGTGTCCATCCTGTATCCATCCATCCATTCTCTATCCAGCCATCCACCCATCCATCGAACCATCCACCCATCCATGAATACATACATCCATCATGTATCCATCCATCCACCCATCCATCCATCAGTCCATCCTGTATCCATCCATCCATAAATTTTTTATCCATTCTGTGTCCACACATCCTGTAACCATCCTGTATCCATCCATCTTGTATCCATCCATCCATCCATGCATTTATCCATCCTCTATCCATCCATCCATCCATTCTGTATCCATCTATCCTGTATCCATCCATGCAGCCATTCATCCATCCATCCATCCATCTATACATCCATCCGTCTCTTCCTTTTAGCCTCTGTGTATTTTTATCCCTAATGTACTCATTTCCATTAACATCTTCACTTTATTACTTTTGTTACTTAATCAATTTGAATATTTTGTTGTCACCCATCCAAAGTTTCCCTATCCCATGGTTTGATAACATCGTTTGCTTATACGTTTCCCAAACTCCAGATTGTATCTTACATTACTGACTACTTTCAATGAGAGGATTTTTAATCCATGAAATTTATGCCAAATTACCGCGTCTTTCGCACAGAAAATATGGAGTGTAACTAAAATCTCCCACAATTTTTCACCGTCTTATGCGCCTTCATTTGACTTAGTTTTGCTTCTCACGATTAAGAAATGATAAAATGTGGGTCACAATCTTACCTTAGTTATCAAAAAAGAGAAATAATATAATTTTTCCAGGATAAAAAACTTAAAATTCTATTCATAAAAATGCTTTTTTTGATGTAGTTAAAGTGGCGGTGACATCTCCGAGATGGAAGGAGTGGAAACACTATTTCCATGCTAGAAGCATAAGCACGGTCGATGCATCTTCTGACAGAATGCCATCAATTTTAGCACTACACTCCCAGGCGCCGTTTGACTACCTCAAATCGACAGAGCATCTTTGTTAGTCATCTCATCTTAGCCAACTTTGTAATGCCTGTGTTCCTACCGAGAGCAGTATCTTGTATGGCATCACAGAAGACGTCGAAAACGAGGCGGATCTCTCGAAGGATGCTTAACAAGGGAGATGAAAGTGAAGGAGGGGGAGCTTCCATTGTTATTTATTGCTTCCTTCCCGACAGCTATTGGCACGTTAGCGCGGCCTCCACACCCGGTTGCGTTGACATGCTTGGCATCGCATCGTCCATCCATCCTTCCCTACGTTTTCTTTAATTTCTTAATTTTATTTGTAGTTATACCAAATAAAATCAACTCCTTTTTTCCAACAAACAGGTAGCGATTCTAAATGACAAGTTTATTTAAATGTCCTGAGCAAATAAAATGTCTCCAATTTTAAAGGGAACTCGTTTCATCGGATAGGAACATTAAAAAAGCAGTATATCAGCAAAATAAGCAATGGCAACACAATGGGTTTGCTTATCGCTTAAGCGCATGAATTTTAAGTGCTGAATCTGGCACAACCAGATTTCTCGGCTGTCAGAATGCCTGTGAGATTTCATCTTTTCAGCATCTCCCAAATAATACAAGCCACTGGAAAAAGTGATTGAGTCAATCACATCTCTTCACCCTTTTTGTCTTCTGGGGCATTAATTACTGACCCAGAAAAAAGAAAAAGTATCTTTTATATGGGTAATTTGTTCTCGCGGTGTAGTATTTATTCCACAGGTAAAGAAATATTACTTGATGAGGACACCTAAGGAAATATGGGAATTTTCTAAAGAAGTTACGTACCACACTGTCTGCCTTATTCAGCCAGGAATTGCGCAAATATGTAAGTACTGCGCAGTTATTAAAATTCACAACGCGGATGCTCATTAATACACATGTGCATGCTGCATAAAATAAGTTACTTTTTTGCAAAAACAATACTTTTATAAATGAATAAATAGGTCGATTTACAGATCAAAGTAAAAAAGGAGACGGTAAAGCGCATTCAGAAATAGATAATCAGCTGGATATTTGTGCAGAACGTTTTTAATACTTCAGCAATAAATCAAGTTTACCATCTGCCTCTTAAAGTAAATAATTTTTGAAGCACGGGAACATAACAACGTATGATTTGGTGGTTTAATTGAGCTCAAATAATAATTTTATAGAAACTCTGTTGTAATGCGGTAGTGGTTTATCACTCGGTTCTGGTGAGGCGCCACTTTTGTACTTCGAATTAGCCCCCTGTACCTCGCTGGGTGGGCCGGCCTTTTAGGCCATGCCAATAGCCCAGACACCTTTTCCGTGCTGAATATATATATATTCTGCCCGAGTATTGTGTCTTCTTTCGTCTTCAGGGAGTCCCGGGACGCTACACTATAATAACGTGAAGTTAAAGCCGGCAAAATTAGCCCCCAAAAGTACATTTCAGTAAGTAATTTCGTAATCAAAAATTTGATTGCCAAACTGGAGTGTTTTACCTAAGTCTTACCCATTTTAGCACGTACAATTAGTTGCTCTAAGGCTGCAACACTCCTGTCAAAATTAGGAGACAAAAGCAAAAATCTTACATTCCAAAAAAGTTCAAATGACGGGTACGACAAATTAATTGCTGCATTGATAAGAAAGTCTAACAGCATGATATTTAAATAAAATTAAGCTCATGTCTTCTAACAGCAATAACTGACCTTGGCGGCCTAGGCGATTATTTAAATTGGGGTTATAATATGGGTTCCTTGAGCAATATCAGATATTCCATTTCGTCTAGCGCAAAATCAAGAACTATAGTTTAATATGAGAAATAAAAGTTTGTCGTAGATTTTACACGTCTATTTTTGCCCGATGCTGACCGTTAGCCACCTCCTTACTCAATATTTATTGGAGAATTGGGCCAGACAGGAGATGCATGGCATGATAACGCCATTGTTTTGCAGCTTTAAAAGACCACTTTTTAAATTTTGTTATGGTTGAAACGTGTAGTAATTCACGATTAAGTGGGTTCATTGAAAAGGTGTATTTTACGAACTGAGTTATCAGTTCGAGAAGCATTTGTAACAGCTAAGGTATTTACTAAATGCCTTGTTTTCTTCGTTTTTTAGCTCAAGTTAGAAGTGCTTCGGAACATGGAGGTAATGAGTATTAAAAATTATTATTTCTTTAGCAACATCTGGTGTTGAAAGACGTTTAAGGATCAGTAACTAGCATTAGAAAAGAACATACACTTCTTTTTCAAAGTAGCGATCAAATTAGACATCTAAGTCTTTGTGGTTTTTTATAAGGGTAATTGGAATTGTGTTCTACCCTAAGTCAAGCGTTTCTAATAGGAGGAAATTTATCGATTAAGTATCAGTTTAACAACATTTAAATAGAAGGCTTATTAACTAATTTAATTTATTTTTTGGGTTATATAAATATGCAAGTTAAGCTATAAGATTTAATAACAATTCATTACAGGGTTTCTTAGTTAAGGTGTCGGCTAGAAATGATTCAAAGTTATTTTTATATGTAAGCAAAAATAATACACAAAACCTTGCTGGTTTTTTTCACCGACAGATAAAATTTATAAAGAAATTTTCTGGAAGCCGAAGAATGAAATATCGAGTTGAGCAATGATGGGTTGCAAGAGTAAACTAGCAATGCAACATTAATGCACTTCTAAATTTGCGTAGACACCAATGATTATGGCCATACATTAAAATGATTATTTGTCAATAGCTTTTCAATTTGATAATAAAGTCCAGAGTAATGCTGGTTTATGTCAAGATGATGGGCACTGGTCTGAATCACCTTATTACAAAGACGTACTTGACGATTGTGTCTCAAAATACTTCAGTGTAATGTGTTGGTCGTTTGCTTAATTTTGGTTTGTGAAAGGCACTACAATAAGTCTTTGCTATTGTACCTTTTTAGGCCTATCATGTATCCATCCATCCACCCATTCTATCTTATCGCATTCTTTATTTAATCATTCCAGAACTTATTTTTAATCTAAATGAATTTCTTGCATGCAAAGTTTTGCACAGCATATCCATCTTGCTTTGATGCTGGCATATATCTGCCTTAATTTCGTCTAATTTAACAAGCCTTGTTGTGTTAGTTATTTTTGTTTTACTATTCAGCGCTTTTTTGAGTTTGCATGCTCTTGCAACCGACCTTACTTGAGAAAATTCACCGAAGACAAAAGTCAGGAAAGTGCACATGTTAAAGTTATGCATCATGTTATGTGTACCTTCAGTCCCTCCATTCGTTTTTTAGTTACAGGTCGTTTCAAATGCAAATTCCTTTTCCTGGATCAATTCCAAAATTTTAGTTACATTCAAAAGTACCCTTCATTATATTGTAATGATTCGATGACTTATTTGTCTCTGCGCTTGATTGCAAGGGTACTTAAGGCTGGGCCTTTGCACTTTTACTCTGCGGTGTCATCTCCGAGTCATACCGCAGCCCCCCGGCCCGCCCATACGCCAGTAATGCATTTTCTTCCTGTCTGTTATTCTCACTTTTAGGTACTTTAAAGCACTATTGATTTGGAGCATAAAAACTGAAAATTTCTTGGAAATCAAACCTTCTTACAAGTAGAATTTTTGCCTGTAATTTAAGAGACAGACGTGGGATTGCATTATGACATCTAATGTGGCAAAGTAATTAGAACTAGAAGTCTTCTTTTTCAATTTTTAATTATCATGTCGTTATAAGCCCTTGTACATGCTTATGCTGATCCCATTTTCTAGCCAGTTATTCTGAGTCTGCTCGAGCACCCCAATGTTAGCTAATTATCACACCTAAACTTCATTGGTGTCTACATCAACTTTGTGGGAATATGCATTTGCCAGGCACCACGACAGGGACGTCAACAAGTATCCCAATCCCCCATTGCATACAAAGTAGTTGCATTTATTAGCTCCAATTGTTAACAATATTTTTGCAAAACCTACCTTGTTGCCAACTCTTCGATGTTACCAAGGCTCTAGAAGACCAAAGATTCTTCGAAAATTCTTCTAAACTGAACCACTTTTTCCAATATGAAAATACTCCGAGAGCCACGGCATTCAGGAGTACAGACAAACGAGGCACAAATTTCCTTCTGATGCCGTCATCACAAGGTCTGAGTTCCCGTTATGAGACCATTTTTCAATCCCAGGAGGAGTCTCAACTACTTAAATAAACTAAGTAACAACGTATGGCGTTGAGATCGACACCTAGTGTGGAGAGAAATGACTAGGCTTCCAAGTACAGCTATCGTCTCTCAGGCCTTCCGACTTTGACAATAAATCGGCTGTTGTACTAATATGGATTTTTAGGTCTTAAAGAAAAAACCAAGGTATTCCATTGATGGTTACGAAGGGGGGGAGGGGGGACAGAGGCAAAGTCAAACCGAAAGGATTGAAGGACCGCGTATTGCGTAAGAATGGTAACTACTGAAGAATAAGTATTCTTGAAGCTCACACTCTCTTTTTCTTGCTCCAACTCGCATGATTAACAAAAAAGATATTGAAACAAAAGTGACCCCAAGATTGAAGAGTGTGCCAAACCTCACCTGAAAGTCGGCTAATCAACCGAAAACCATCACCACTTTCTTCCGATTTGTTACTAACCGAATGAATCTCATGAAAACTTGCAGACAGCGTAGAAAGGCGCAGAGTAATGGATTATAGCCCCTGAAATTATTCAAGAGTTTCCATAAATAGTGAATGCTGTACGTAACTCCTTAATGCCCACATCAAAAAGGGAAAATCTTTGGGCCCAATGAAGTAGACAAGATACACCAATGACCCTTAAGGGTGATTGGCGACAAGGTTTGTACAACTTGCCCACCTAGCGCAACTTCAGGAAAGGTTTGGACGGTATGGTATTTTGCATAAAGTGCAAAATCCGCAACATTTTCAAATAACAAATCGGTGACTGCCTTCACAAATAAACCAAATAGCAAATACCAAGAGGCACCAGACCTCAAAAAACATTCTTAAAGATTTCTTTTAAGTTGTCCACGGGGTGGTAGCGGGTCGTTTGTTGGCGGCCTTTTAATTGGCTGTCATGGGAAGCAGGTGTTGCGGTGGTTGACGAATTTGGGAACTTTTTTTAATTATTTCAGTTAAAACATGACAATATATACAGAAATTTTGCTGAAAAAGCGGGAAAATTCGACTCTATAGGAATAGAGGAACGTTGAGAACACAAAAGCAGATTTGTGGAATTCGGGCTTTGTGCATTTATTGCCTTAAATGAAATCACTGAGAGGCGAGTTCAAATTTTTGCTGATTTTCTCACAGCTTTCCAAGTTTTTTTTTTTTAATTTCATAGAAGGCAGTGTTAATGTTTAAGAAAGAATCTACACAGTGATGATTGGCAACTCTTCTCTCCTTCCTCCTTCTTTTCCCCCAGCGTTAGTTGGAACACCGTGTGTGAATTTGGTGCGACAAACTCCTTTTTATGCTGCTTTATCTGGCCTTTCCTTTTTTTCTAGGAAGAGGACGTTCCAATGCTTTGGTTGTTAGTAGGCGGCCCATTTAGTTCCCGTGGTTTGGCCCCTGGGGCCATGCCAGTAAGCTCTCAGCTCCTCCGTACATCAGTACTATGTCTTCCACCATACTTCTTCGCTTGTTCCGACTTTAGAGGAGACGGGGAATGCCGTAGACGCACCTATTTGGCCTGCCAAATTGACCTCAGGGTGAATAATGCGACTGGATCTGGGATTGTTGATTGGATCCAGATCGGGTGTTGGAATGCTTACTGCATGGGCGGAGATAATGAGAAGTGGATTGATGGAGGCATGATTACTTGAGCGGATGGTTGAATAGGTGGAGCATACTGTCAGCCAAGTATTCAAATATTCAATTTTAAATATATGGACTGGGGTTTAGATAGGTGTGACCCTATTTTGGTGCATTAGATGGATGGGTCAGAGAAGGGGCTGTGGAAAGATTGGTAGGTGAATAGGTAGAATGGCTGATGGTTGGGATGTCTACTTCCCCTTTGAAAGAAACTTCTTGGAAATTCAAAACAAAAAAAGACCAGATTCTGATCGATCCACTCTGTTCATTATCAACACTCAAGGAGTATTGGAACGTTGATTGTTAGTAAGATACATGAATGGATGGTAGGTGCCCTGATGCGTGGCAGAGTGGGTCTCGATGCTGTGGAGATATGTAATTTAATATTGCTAGCATGGGGCAATTGACCTATTAAATGTGGCAGTCTCCTCCTTCAAGCTTCCATTCTAAATCGCTCACTTTCTGTGAGGCTGCATGGACTTGTTGAAATTTGGCCGGCTGACCGTTCTGCCGTAATCGTCGCATACTTCAGTCAAGATCTCAACTTGCTCCACTTCACCCTCCAACAACCATAAGCCAACGAAAGTGAAATGACAACCAATCCCCTGAGACCTATTGCCATTCTGGGAGAAATATTTTTCCAAAAAAAAACGGTCAAAGCCGATTGAATTCCACGTGTTTATAACCTTGCTCGTCTCCACCAGTCAGTCACTGGAAACAGTCGCCGAATCGTAACTACGCAAAAATGGCTGAATGGAGGAATGGATAAATAAGGTCACTTGATTGACTCATATTCGCGTAGATGGGAAAATAGGTCAGTTGCTCTGATAAGAAAGAAGAGACGAACGGTCTTCGAGTGGACAGAGACTTGGCGTCAACACTGACGTATGGATACGAAATTGGAGGGGTGGATGAATAAAATGGATGGATGGAGAGATGGGTGGGTCCAAGATGGATGGATAGATGGAAGGATAGAAGAGACAAAGTCCTCACTTTTGGGGTAAAATTTTGTCACTATCTTAGCTAATAAAATTAGGTAAAGGGAGGAGGAGGAAGCAAGAGAATATATTCACCCCTTTTTCTAGTAATACCTATTTACACTTAATAAAGGATTCTGATTGAAATAAAAGTACAACAAACAAAATTCTCTGCATTCTTCTACGCTAATTAGATCCAACTTCATCAGTCACCAGCCAATCAAAGGAGCGTCACAGCAGGGCTTGCAATTTGTGCATCCCATGAAGGTGATAAAATGTGGAGATTGTAACCAAAAATTACGCATTTGCCTAAGCATATAAAGCACCAGGTGCACACATATAAGGAAAAGACCAAAAAGGGAAAGAAGAAGAAAAAAGAAAAGATATACTTGCAAAATGGGTAGACGAGGATGCGGCCGTGGCGGTTGTGGCTGTGGTTGTGGACCCAACTACTGCTGTGATGATTGTTGTCGTGACTGCTGCTGTGACGACTGTTGTGGTGACTGCTGTGGATGTGATTGTGGCAACTACTGCTGCATTGCTGTTCCATGTTGTAAGTTTTTCTCCCCTCTCCACTCTCCTTCTCCCCCCCCCCCCCACCATCCCTGGACTCGACACTAATCTCTTCGCCCTCGATTTGTCTAGATCCCGACAAGCCTTGCGGCGGTGCGTGCTACTACAATACCCGTGAGTTTTTGCGCTTTGTTTCGATCTAAAGAGCAGGAAAAAGATTCAAGGAGACACTGATCCTACCGCCTTTTTTTCCTTTCTTCTAGGTTGCCGATATAAACGATATTGTTGTTAACTGGGAGGAGCGAAGGTGATATGAACTGAGAGAAGAAGATTCGTTGTGTGTTCCTTTTTCGCGTGTATCTCTAATAGCTAGTAAATTTTTCGTTTGGGTTTACTCGAACCATTATTTTCGGCTGGAAAGATAGAGGGGAGAGAAGGGAGGTGGGGCGGGAAGAGGGTGGATTTTAATACAAACATTACCTATGTAAACTTGCATTTTAAATAAAACCTATTTTTTTAGAGCATCCACCATACCCAAGGTTGCCTAGCTCGTTTGCATGATTGATTCAAAAGAATCTTAGAAATTTTGTATTTTAGATTGGGACCGGATGAATATTGTGCATTTCATCTGTTGCAACGATAAGGTAGCCATCTCTAAAGACCGTATCCCATGGTAAAACATCTCCTGTGGAAGGCTAAAGCTAGAGAGGAACACAAAGGGAAGGGCTGTCAAGGTAGCACCAACTTTTCTTAGGATACAGTTCATTCTCGAACTCTGCATAGCGATGAGTGATTTATTGAGGACTAGATATGGGTTCAGGTGGCTCCATTAATAGTATCCACAAGGAGTTCCTTCTGTAAAACATCCTCCGACCCCAGACAAGCAAGATACATCACATTTGTGCAAGGCAATGCGCCAGCGGGATGGGATAGGTGGACGAGCTTAAGTCCACTCACGCCGACCGCACGATTGGGTTTAAAACTCTTGGCTACTTTGAAATGAATGAATATCGGTGCCGACTACGAAACGGAGTGACCCGCAACCGACCATGCTGAATCCACCTATTTCACATAGTTTGTACGTCTACTACTAGGTCTCGGGTTTCCTCTACCCCTACGGGAAAGCCTTGAGCTCATGGGCCTAACACTGTATTCGAGGATGACCTGGTATGTGAACATGCGTTTCCGCCCCCTCTGAAGTCATAAAAAGTCAAGGTAGTGCGGGAGAAGAGGAAATTACTAAAGTAGGGAAGGGGTGGGAGACTACTAGCCCAGCCCCAAGCCCTCATCTCAAATTGCAATTATAGCCTGCGGAGAATGAATTGCCCGCGCAGCCAGACGTGCACAGTTAAATAAAGCACCATCTCAAAACATCAAAACAACAAAAAACACATAAATTATAGTTATAGCAAGAAGAATAAACGATAATATGTAACTTAGCTCAGTTTTTCCCACTGAGAGGCGATAGACCGAATTGCTTTTAATAATAAAATAAAATGAACAACGTAATAAACAGAATCATTTATAGTATGTGTGAAATACATAAAATCATAAATCATGAAATAATTGTTTAATAATACATATTCTTCTTGAAATTTACCGAATTACTGTCGGGAAGCAGGGTTGGATTTAACGACAATTAATAATAGTCACTCGAATTCGGCACCCAAGTTGCTGTGGTGAGCTGTCATTACAGAGCAAGATAATTCATTATATATTTGAACATGGAATAAAAATAGGCCCTTCCTACAATAAATGAGCTTTGCAATTTTGTGTGGAACGAGGTATATTTAAATCTCCGAGCTAAAGTGATTCCAAATTAAATTTGACTTAACTTGATTCACGTTTGATGACTTCAACGCGAAACCAAATTAGCCTTGATTGGTGTGAAGGAGAGCGCTTAAAAGTGAATACAGCGCAAGCAGATTGCGTTAATTATAAGTGGGTCAAGGCCTCCGGTGAGCAGGTGAAATAATAAGGTGGCCATAATGCGAAATTTTAATGGGCACAGTTTGACAAATTTGAAAGTTGCGTTGTTAGCTAATCTTTTAATAGCATGCGAAATTGCTCATCATTCGGCACTAAATCCATTAATTGGTTTCACCAAAACCAACTTTTCAACGTAACTCTTGCATTCCTTATAAATTTTGCCTTTGCTTTGCGGTATTGTTGAGCAATGCATATCTCTTTAAGTGCACCCTTTAGGCACCAGGCTGTCAGAAAGTGTTTACCTCATACTGGGTCAGACGTCGCCGACTTCTGAAGAGGAAACATTCCGCAAATATGCTTAAACCAACAACATTTGTTTCCCTTCAAGGATCTCAGCCCAATAAACCATGTCGGTATCCAACTTGTCTACCCGTTTTAAGGGTATGGAAAACAAGGAGGAAGGGGCAAACGCTGCACCCACCACAACTGTTCTGCGGCGGCCCACACCGATGTGGCCTAATGCGAGTTCGGGAGCCACCATGGTCAATCCACATCAGAAACTAGAATTAAACGATAAAATCTTTAGAAATTATTATGCATTCAAATAAACCGATTAAGCAATAAAATGATATTTGGGGGGATATTCACAAACAAACGAGAAGAATTTGGGCTAATCAAATGTAGCTATTCTCCTAAAACTTGTCAAGAAGCGGGTTATCTTTTCTTCATGATCCGGTGTATTTAATTAATAGACTAAGTCAATTAAATTTTGTTAATGATAATGGTTAAGGCGTAAAAGTACAGCATGCTAACAATGGTGAAACAAGTGTGAACAAACTTCACGTTTCCCATGATTAAAGCAATTTTGTAAAAAATGTATAGTTAGTTCGTTACACATGGTGTAGTTCTAAGCGGTTTTCCTTTAAAGTTATTACTTACTAATGCATTGGCATGCTGTTTTAATGAGTAGTTTTCTACGAAAGGACCTTAAGTGATTAAATTGTTGGTCTTCCCGACCACTTAAATTAAATTAAATTTAGATGTCAGTTTTTTGCAATTCAAAAAGCTGTTTTTTTTGGTTTTAACTGTTATATAAACGGCCCATATTTTACCAACCAAATCCAGTCTCTCAGATGACGTTTACGGGTATTTTGGGACAATGAATGACAAAAAACCTTTTAAAAGCAAGCGCAAGGCAAAGCCATTAAAGCACAGTATCTATACAAATTTTCAGTTTTTAGAAAATTTTGACCACAGGTGTTGCTATTTTGCAGGCTAAAACACATAAACAGATTCAACGAATTACACTCGCATTTGCTAATCCTGATACATGGTGGATTAACATATTCGCCACTGTTTGTGAAGCCTAAAATTTAGTAACCAATTTAAAGTACGATGGTGAGGAACTTTCTGCCTTACGTTGACTTGTTTTTGTGTCATTTTTAAATAACTCAACTTTGGTGTACCACTTCAAGTTTCGTTGTCATGGTTCCTGCAAATTCTTTTTTAAGTAAGTAGAGTAAAAAGTTAACCATGTACTAGGGAATCATTTTGTATTTTAGGTTGCTTGTTTTCAGAACTATATTTAATCAACTCTGCATATACCTGCATGTGGTTTAGCGTTCAGTGCTATTCAGATGTAAAATAAATTGTCGTATGTACGCATAATTCAAAGTAGCAAAAATTCATTTTGTTACCAAATTGCACACCTAGTTAAAATTGTTTTAAAAAATTACAGCCTTTAATTAGCGAAAAATGGCAGTGCTTAGCTAAGCGCGCAATTACTACCGTAAATAACTAAGTTTACGAACAACAAGCCCAAAAATACCACTAATTTTGCCAAATATCCAAAACAATGGAGTTGAAGTGTAACTTTTTTGTGGATCTTTTGATATAACCTTTAAAATAGTCAGTAAATCTTCGGTCGGGCTCTTCATAACACCAAATGCGTGATGATCATTCGATTGTCTTTAATAAATAATGAGATTGAACCTGTTTAGTTACTTACAACCTGTGTTTTAGTTTCTGACGCAATGATTTATAGTTCAAGTATGGCAAGAAATGATATTGCACGGAGAAGAAAATCTGATGTCGGTTTACGAAAAATGGTGGAGAGTAATTTGTTGCTACACCCTATACAATGATCTATTAGCCTATCCTGTTTAATGATATGTTCAACAGACTGAAGAACAGATAAAGAGGGGGTAAATGGCTAGACATTTATGTGCAGCATTTACAGTCGGCATGTAACGCGGGGGTTCTTTGTCCCTTTATAAAGCATCGTTCCTATAGTGTATTCAGCTAGAGTTAACTACGCTTGGATGAATGTTTTAACACTTCTACGTTGCACTGACCAAGTCAAAAAACCTGAGTAAGAGGAATGGCAAATGTTAGTGGAAGCAGAGCACTTATTTATCCGAGGTCCAGGCACTGCTCATTCCATCGTGTAATCATCCATCCATCAATCCAACTGTCCTTTCATCCACCACCTTAAGCTCAGCCGCCAGTCGTTGTCAGAGACTTATAGTGACCTATTTATTCCCAGTAAAAGATGTCGCAATCAATTTTTTGGTTCTTCTGCTTATATCCCTGCCTGATTTTATAGGTTACAAGTTTTAATCAAATTTCAGTGCCTAAATTTTCCTTGTCTCAAAAAACTAAATATTAGAGAAACTTTATATCACACCCAGCTTTGGTGGTAGATTTTAGAAAAAAGCAGTACTAAATCAAGTTGTGATAGTTTCAATTAGAAATGACTTTTTACATGCTATTAGCCTCTAAATTCTACTTTGAGATATAAATTTAAGTTAACAATCTTTTAATAGTTCTTTTTAAAAAATTTATCCCATTTATTTGCAAATTTGTTCACCCGCCGCGAGGTTTACCTAGATCAATGCGTTTTGTTGACCTTGACTCAGCCTATCAGGTATTCTCCGGCATTCGTCGTCCCTCCTCACCCGGTGGTATATAAGCCAGCACACTGAGAGGGCAGTGGCAATTCAAAGGGATTCCCAAATCAATTGATAAGCTAAAAGGAGCACCATGCCTAGGAGATCAGCTTGCTGCCCCAAAGCTCTCACCTACTACCAGTACAACGAGAGCCCAGCCACCGAGCATTATGAGTACTTCCATGTCAAGAATGGCAGTGAGTGTGGTGGCTGCTGCTGCAGCTGTAAGTCACCATGTAAGTCTATCTGTTCCATTCCCCCAATTAACAACGCGTAACTCCCCTTCCCTCTCTTTTCCCACCTCCTCTAGGCTGCGACTGCAACTGCTGTTGCTAGAGCTCTCACAACATAAGAAAAACAAAAAAAGAAGAAGAAGAAACAGGACATATCTCTTCATCTCTACACCTGATGTTACTGTTACCTTCTAGTAGCTGAATAAAACAGCCGATTTTGGTTTCCTTCTTTCGGATACCTCTCAACTTTTCGCCCATTAAAGTGGGGGAGGATTGTTTTGCAGGCCCTTTATCCGCACAAGAATAAAAATTCAAAAAACCGCTGATCAGTTACGAGGTGGAATGGAGTGTAATTAGGCGCTAGCTGCTAAAACGAATTAGTGGTCGGGCCATTAGCATAATTGGGTGTAATCTCATAAACAGTAGAAGAGAGACGGTGAGAGCGCTCCTTACCCAGATACTCGCAAGGAATGAGGCCACCTTTTATGAGATTCTGCAACCCTGTACCCAGATAAAGTGAGCAGGTGAAAGGTGGAACCGAATTCTCGGTCGAGTGAAAATTGCCACCTTTTGGCTGTAGGTGAAGCTTGGAGTTTTGACCTCTTAAATTAAAACGAATTATAGGCGGCAGGTATAAACAATTTACAAAAAAGCCGATTTAAACAATAAAGATGAAATAATTAGTGAACCTGCAGAATGTCTTCTGGCGCCAGAAATGGGAACTTTTAAAACTGTAACGGTATGCTGCTAAATGAATTACTTAGTAACACAGAGTCCGAAACACCAGAGAGCGTTGTCAAGCTCTAAATGGAAAGACAATAGGCGAATGAGGTTTGAGCTAGACTCGAAGCTACCATCACCACGCGTACAAGCTAATGTACTCAGAAGTAGATGGTGACAACTGCCAGGCTCTCAGACTGCAGTCACAGTCGAATGGATTACCAGTCACGGTGTTGTAAGAGCTAAAGCAAAATCAGCTCAAATTTATGTGAATTTTAGCAAAAAGAGAGTGAGAATGACGCTGAGTGACGTGATTTCTAAATCTCTCAAAAATTCTGTTTATTAGAGGTAAAGGTGCCAAATAAAAATGTGGAATTTTGTGTAAGCAATTTTTTTTCTTGGAATATTTGCAGTTAACTGAAATAACTTTGGCTTTACAATGCCCTTGTTTTAAACGCACCCTTACAATTTTATGGCGCAGACCTAATCCTAGATTGCGGACGAGAAATTGAAGCCACCGTAAAATAATTAACTAATTGAGTGAATCAAGGAATCGCTTGGGTAATGCTAACATTATCGCCCCCATAAAATCCACTTCCTGAGGTGATTTGATGCGGTAAAATGCTATTGGGTGCCTTATTCTCCTATTTATTCCTTAACTTACAAAGCAATAATTTGGCATCTTCAGAAAGCGGACAATCAGTTCAACAGCAATGCCACCGGAGACCATCGGTAAACCACAATCTCTATCTTTTTTAAATAAACTGGCCTCTATTCGCATCCTTATGTCAATACTTAATAAGACAAAACAAATTTGAGTAGGAAACATATTTAGGATAAAATCATCAAAGACAATTTTAAAGTAGTTGCTTATTTGCAAACTTTTCCAGTCTTTTGTATGACATCTAAAATAGACTAAAACGATGACTTATTTGGACTGTGGAATAATTTGACTAGTGACCCATATATCCTATGGCCAAATTTGAATGAAATAAAATAGGAAAAAGGCAAGCTTTTTTACAACAAACAGACTTTTTTTAAAGGAAGGACCACCGATACCAGACTAAACGCAGCTATGCAGAGTCAATCATGTTTATTCACCATAAGATAGTCTGGAAAAGCCCTATGTGCGCATAACATGCATAAAGTTCGTCAACATGGAGTAAAATAGGTTAAAAGTCAATGGTTTTGGTGAATTGGTAAGAAATGACTAATTATTTTAGTTATTATGGCGTTAATTAGGTTTTTGCAGTCAAAAAGCAATAAAAGTCCTAAAATATTTATTTTTTATTGTTTCTAAACTCAATTTCAAAAAGATTTCTGCAACTCTTCCAGGACCTAAGGTATTAGGCACCACATGCTAATGTGGTTTATATATATTGCAATCATAAATTGCAAGTGTTAATGCACTTTTACAAAAAGTACATTTACTAGTTTTGAGAATTTTCTTGTTTGAATCTCCTGCTCTAATGGTTACGACCTTGGCCAATTTGGCAGGTTACATCGATTAGGGATTTATGTTGGGCTATATAAATAACGTCAAAATGTCAATCTCGTCACAGCAACTTACTTTCTACTACAATGCCAAAAGATCTCGGCCCCTATCCTAAGTCTTTGACTTACTACCAGTACACTGAGAGCCCTGCTTCGGAACACTACGAATATTTCCATGTGAAGAACGGAAGTCCATCTAGTCCTTCCACGGAATGTCTTTGTCGAGTTAAACGTCAGCGTACGTGCAATATTATTTCAGGCTTTTAATTTCTCATTTTTTTTTGCAGCTCGTTCTTGCAAGCGTTCTCGCCGATCTTGTGATGAGAGAAGTTGCAGGTCTTGAATCACCAATGAACAAAATGCCCTTTACTTCTAATCTATAGTAAATAAAATGTTTAAATCTGTTTGTATGTCTTTTTTGAGTTGTTTTCGTTTTTGGCAGCTTGAATTTATTTTGCTGACATAATTTATCTTATTTATAGGTCATAGGCAAACAAACGGTGCAGTTAGTTCGATATGTTGGTACAATATAGGTATGTCGTCGAAAAGGAAAAAAAGGTCTGCTCTAGTTGTGTAATTAACCTTTAGATCAAAAAACAGTGATGAAGATGGCTATAATGGTAGTCTATGCAATGTAATCTGGGTTTAACTTTTTAGTGTTTTGCAGTGTCTTAACACCATCTGCAGGTTAAACTCAACTGAGGAACTTAAAGCCATCGACTACGTGTATGCTTTTGCCCTGGAGTTTATTGTTAGCACTTTGTCGTTTGAAATCTGTTTTCTTGCAGACATTCTTACCGTGTTACTTATTTTTAGTCTTAAAATGGGAATTAATAAAATAATGAGATTTGAGAGCCTGTTGAAGTTTTCTCTCTTCATAAGACCCTACTTGCAGATGATCAAGAAAGGAGGGAAATTCGGCTATTTCTGTTACTTAGGTTTACTGCGCTGCAATCGAATAATTGTTACGGCTGTATTTAACAGGTTCGGTACCTCGTGAATGTCTATTAAGCTAATTAACAGTGTGGTAGGGCTGTAATACAAAAAAAATACGCGGAGTCTGCCTTGCCGCAAAACGTTTCTAATTGGCAGACCTACTGCTCAAGACCCGCTTTTTTACTTCGATTATATCAAAACGAATATTTAAAAGATTAGTTTTGAGGATGAAATTGAAGAAGATTCATGTTACCTACCTGGAAAAACGTGCAAAAACCCATTTTACTTGCTAAAATCTTAAAGCATTAACATTTTTTTAAGAAATAAGTTGCAAAACTCTTGAACAGTTTTCTTTTTTTCTTAGCATTTCTGTCTAAGCTGCTCATTTCCAAGTTGTGAATGATGTAATTTGCTTCTCCTAAAAACAAATGCCAAGAAATAAACGTTACCATTAGATTCATTTGGATTACCTTTGCCGCGTTACTTTCACAAATAAACTGTAAATTGCTTTATCATTTTGAAAAGCTTTTGGGGTAAATTCTTGGAGAATAGAATTGTGCGACCGATGGTCACTTCAATCGAAGTCCATGCTACTAGGGAGTGACATCAGAGACTCAGTAGAATAACTTCATTATTTTCATTGCAAGGGATATTTTACTCCTGACTTGAAAGTAAAAAGCACCTAAAAACTTACTTAAGTAAATGGTAGAATAAAAACATTTATACAAACGGAATAAAGTGACAAACGAATGATAAACGTACTATAGAAAGGTAACATATAGACGATAGACAGGTGAGAGGAGATAAATAGATGGACAAATGGATGGGTGGATGGATTGGCAATTGGAAGGGTAAGTGGATCCAGGATGGATGGGTTGGTGGAGGAGAGGATGGTTCCAGGATGGATGTATAGATGATTTGGTGGATCGTGGATGGATAAGCAAATGAAGGAAAAGATGAATGGATGCGGGATGGGTTGGTAGATGAATGGATAAACAGAATGATGATTAAGTGGATGGAGGGATAAAAAAGTGGATGGAGCAGTGAACTGAAGGATGGATGGATACAAATTAGATTATCGACCTGGTTACTAAACAGAAGGGAAACAAAGGTCAACTGTGTAGTTTGGATGGACAAGAGAGTCGAATGGATGAAATGATGGACAAGTCGGTGGAACTTCTAGAAGCTTTCCTGAGCATTTACATAGTTTTAATGATCTCTTCTACGGCATTTCAAATCTCACCTCCTTCTAACATATTTGTGTACTAACTGGAGGGGGCATGTGGCCGTATTTTCACCACTAATACTAAATTCTAGCGTTGTTTTTACATAAAAAGTTGGCACAATTGTTTTTTTCTAAAGAGAAGGAAAATTGTTTTATTCCCTGTGCTAAAACTTCACTTTTCCGTTTTTTACGTCGTTTGCCAAACTAATTACATCACTAACTAGCATGGCGTCAAAATTTGGGAGAGCATTGTCAAATGAGACATTTTTTTGCCTTGGCTGAGGGGCCCAAGTACTGGCATCATAATACCATGCATATGTAGTGAAATTACATCATTACGTGGTATAAATTAAGTTAAACTGGGCTGCAAAGTCACAGCCCTTCATTAAAGGCGAGGAGCTGATGAGCTTGACGTCTCAACCGCCGACGACTGCAGTGTGCTTTTTTCCAAGACAAAAAAAGCCAACTCATTAGACCCTTGGATTATGATAAATTAACACTGATTATTAGCGAAATGTATCTTCCAACTAAAGGAAAAAATTTGCATTTCGTTACGGGGTTGAATTTCCGCTAAAAATCATCGATTTTTACCACCTGAGCAGATAACCCATCAGCTGGCAGTCGCTGCATTCGTGCTGCGGCGCAGCCAATAAATCGATAAATTGATAGGATTATACAAGTTTGGCTGTCTTGTGAATCTCGGCGATGTCAACTAAAACTCTTCTCTTTTTCCTGCCATTTTTTTGCATGAAATCATGACAGTCATTAAGAAAGTGAGGCCGATTAGCGGGTGAGGTGGGGGGAGTCAGGCACTACCCAAGTAAGTGCTCTCCAAATGCTTTTGAAGTAGGCATCATTAAATGCCGCTTGGCATTAATGACAATCTAATTTTGCTGATCGGACTGTCGATCCCATGGGGTCATGTGAATGCAAAGTATGCAATTGGCATTAAAAAAGTCAGTAAAGAAACAGATGAATTGAGTTAGGATGAAAGTATTGCTCTTTAGATTGGTGTTGGCTATCACTCTTAGCATACTTTTATCTCAGAAAATAAGCATAGCTAGAAACAATTCATGTTAGAAGGGGTAATACGAATAACATCGGCCAACATTTGACTGATTTAGTTTTTTAGGGGTGCAAAAAAAGCTTGTCGTAAGTAGCTACTCTAAACTTTTAGGTGATAATAATTTTACACCCCAGGAACAATTGAATTTTTTTTACAAATTTGCGCAACACCACATACGGATCAAATATAAAGAGATGAGATTTTGTAGGATAAATAATTTAATGCAGCACGCATCCACTTTGGATGACATTGACGCAGAGGTTAATGCCATTTCAGGCGATAAAAACAAATCTGTAGGATTGCCAATAATGAGAAAAGGTAAAATAAGGGAATTAAGGCCCTCTGTCATGCAAGCTTATGTGGGAAAAAAAACTGCACAGACCCAATGAAAAAATACAAGGACTGGGTGTTTATTACTACCTCACTGCCCAATAAAATGACTATTGGTCTAACTAACGAAAAATTTGGCGGTCATTCCTGCGAGTTATCGGCGGCTCTTCTTGACTGTGATTAAGGTCACTCAAAAACCATCTTTGTGGTATATCTTTTTAAATATAATTCGACAATTTTTTGCGGTACGTCTGTACTACTTGCAATAGACTCTTCCAACCACTGATGGGATAACCTTGAGTGCGGCACCTGGGACCAATCAGAATGGTGTTTAAAGGACGGAGTTAATAATGGGCACATATATTGATTGCATTACTGTCCACGTAGTAAAACAGCAGTCAATTATTATAGTGCGTTCTAAATTAATCAGCTTTCTACTTAATTTTGCTAACAATAATTTTACACTGAAATTTTCTAGCATTTCTAAGAAATAGATGTCTGATTTACTATTAGTTCCTAGAAATCCTTAAATTTCGGTGCTTCCTTTATTTGATTTTTCCTTACAACAAAAGGAGCGTAATTTACGGGAAAGTGAAAAAATTGGCTGAGTGCCAGCTAAAAACTAACTCTTTTCTTTTATATTAAACAGTTTAAATCAAACGTAAGTATCAATAATCATTAAAAAAATTGCTGCAAAATTTGGGTAAATCATCACCAAACAAACTTTGAGACTTGTTTCAGTAAAGAAAACAATACGAAATGAGAAAGAGTTTTATTATGCAACTATATTTGTGTACCGCACCTATTTTACCATTGGTGGTCAAAGGATCACCAATAGAGGGTGCATGGTGAGATTGTATTGACAGCAATAATCAGTGAAAAATATACACGAAAGGTGGAAGTCAAAAGCGAAAAATATACGCAATGAAGAAAAGTGGGACAGAAGTGTTTATTCTTTGCGCTATTAACACCACTACAATTGTCGTCGACAGAGAAATTTGCTAACTCCGTAACCACCATCCTAGGGACAACATCCACCACAGGAGTAGGCGCATGGGCACGGGCAGCAACAGCTATCAACTGTAAACAAGAAAGTGGATTGAGTAGGTACAGGGGCTTCCACTTACCACAGCACGACTGACAGGGGTCGCAACATACGTAACAGCAGACAATGGGATCTGGAATTTCATAACAATACTGAACTGGTTTTTTCACCAATTTCTTCTCCACCCTGTACTCGTATCCCCTAAAACACTTGCAAGGCATTTTTTACTTTCTATCTCAGTTGGAGACGCAAAAAACTTGAAGCTGCTGTTTAGGAAGCAGGTAACACTATTTATATAATCGAAGAAAGATCTTACATCCAGGTAGCCTTGACGTACTCCCATCTAGCCAATCGACACACCTTCTCCCCTTCTCCCTAACCAATCCCCTAGGGCCAAGGTCACTATACACCCAAACCAATCGGTGGGGCAAGAGTCACAAGTTTCCTGTGATACAGAGCGACGATTTATTTGCTGTTTATAAGATCATTTTTGGTCCAAACAAATACCAACGTGAGTGGGCTGGGGACTTGGAGTGAGAGGATGATGGTGAGGATAGCCTTAGTTGCAGCACTTTTTTATGGGGCAACCTAGGGGAGGGAGGAAAAAGAAGGGTAAATCAGTGAATATGATAGGGGGTTAGACGGAGATGACTTACATTTGGGCATACAGGGCTTCTCACAGATAACCCGGCATTTCCATGGCTCCGGAACGGCAAGGCAATGCTTTATTGGTTGCTTACAAACCTGAGGAATGATTTGGTAGTGATCTGTAGTAAAGCAACGGCAAGGCATTGGATTTATTAGCTGCGGCGAGGATGCTAATGAAGCAATTTATATATGGCGACTCATCTGGCGTTTCACACACCACCCTTCGCACACGCACACACACACTTATTTGCATACACTAACTAATTAAATTGAACTACTTGGTCACATTAACGATAATCAAATTAGTCGCAAAATTGATCCTCCAAGCAACTACCCCACCACCTAAAGGTCTTGACAGGTCTAGAGGTAATGCAGCACGATCGGCAGCCCGTCTTTTGAGGAGGAAAATTTTGGGCCAATGGGCTACATATACAGGCAATTCAAATTTGGCGGTGAAATTATTTGCACCGGGGATAAAAATGAAAAAAAGTACAATTTGGATCAGAGCCAACGTCTGACATCTCAAAAGCAAGAAGAATGAATGGGATCACGCGCGCGCGTGCGGAAAAATCACGCTGACCAATGTGGTAGCAGCCTGTGTGCCTAGACGAGCCAATAGGGAGGAGGTGCTGATGGAAAGCCCCTGCCAGGGGCACTAATCAATTATAATTTATCGCTAAAAAAATGATATTTTAACATTCATTTATTTCGTAAAATATTAAGACTTCTATGTTGTAGCTAAAGATTGCAGCGTTTATGTGGAAGGCTGTGTAAATAATGATTTAAAGGCGATTTGGGAAAGAAACCTCCTAACGTTTTCTTTAGGCGTATTTTTACAGTTAATGGGTGGCTGAATGCGGGGTGGATAACTGGTTGGATGGTTACTTGGATGTGTGATGGATGTGTGGACTCGGGGTGGTCGATTGGGTTGGTGGGCGGACGGATTTCTGATTATAAAATAGATGTTGCAGGAGGGAGAGATAAACGAGATTCAGTCGATTTTATGCGTTTCTGTTTTGCAACTTTGGTTTTTAAGGGTTTTGTTTTTGACTCAGCTCCAGCTGGACAAATAAATCCAGAGCTATGACGCACGAAACGCCGAAACTTTCTCCAGTACGTGCGGTTTTCACTTTAATGAAGTTATACCCTAAAAGTCGTGTCAAGTCCTGCAAGTGAAATCACACACATTTCAAGGAAGCATTAACCAACAACTTTTAGGAAATAGTCTCAAAATTAAAAGGGTTGACAAAGCCCTTTACAATTCCAAAAGATTAAAATTAAAGACAGTAAATTGGTTCTTTTAATAAATTTTTTGTAAAAGGTGCATTTTATGCATTTCTTGGCCAAGAGATGCCTTTTGTTGCTTTTTTGCGCAAAATTAATAAAATGTAATTGACACCCTGTGACACTCTGCCGAAATTTTATTGACAAGACATTAAAATCTGGTGTGAAGTTTCTTTGCGACTTACCTCGTTGTGGGAAACGAAAACTGTTTACATATTCAACTTGGGAGTTACGTTTCTCGAGGTCCTTCACCCACCAGAGCGGGTGACTTTGTCCTGGAAAAAATCGCTTTTGTTTTTTAAAACTTTAGGAAATGTGTCACCTCTCAAGGATGCCTTTAGATCGAGTGCACATAGCCCTTGAATAAGTATTCTTGACTGAGGTTTACAGAGCGCCCAATGTCTGAAGCCATAATGGCTACAGGATGAATGAGGGTGGGACACAAAGATTCTGCTGCGCCTTTATTTATCCCTCCATCCTGTATCCATCTCTCCACTATCTAAACATACATTAATCCAACGCTCCTCTACATTTGGTGCAGATTAAAAAAGTCTTCCACAGTATCCAAGTAGCGTCACACGCCAAAGTCCAATTAATTCGGTCACGCCCTTTTGCTGGTTAAACGGTCCTACTAGCTACATCATTGCTTTTTGCGTTTCTTCCCCACCAAAGGTACCTCACTCTTCAATAGTTAACATCTCCTCGCATGAGGTGATTGATACCCCAGCATAGCAGCTGACAGTAGCAATTAGATCCTCGGTGGTGAGTACAGAAGACAGTAGTTTGCACGAGAAAGCATTCGGGTGTGTACCTTTTTTCTTCGCAATTTCTACCGCAAAGTCTTAATCCTCATCGCTTGATTTCGGGTGGATGGACTCATCAGACTTCAAAAAAGAGTAGCCTTCAAGAGGTGAAAAAATATCTTTGCTATTGGTAAACGAGTGGATCACCTATCAAACTCCAGACAGTGGCGGGAAATTGGACGCCAATGGCTCCTGTGAGGAGGAAACAAACTACGACTTTTCTCTAACCAATCTACTAGTTCCGAGTTTGTGACAGCTGAGGTGGAGGAGGGAAACACTGAACCTGTTTTACTGCTGGTGGCGCCGGCAGGACCTAAACCCTTTCAAGGCCAGTATGGACTTCAAAACATGGCTTAAAAACCACGTATTTGAATTTAAAATGTTTAGTTAAGTAGAGAAAAAAAATTAAAATTGTAGTATTTTAAGGTTGTCAAAGACGAAAACAACTAAGAATCACTATAAAATTGCCTAAGAATTTCCCATAAATCTCCCTGTGACTTTTCTTCATCATCGTTTGATGGGAGAAGTCTAATCTTTCCTGCCTAGTGGCATCAACTTGGATTTATGCTTATAGCCATTTCTCTTGCCTAATGTCAATCAATCAACGATTTGTGTCGTGAAAAGTGTAAATTTGTCTAGCCTAGCAGCTGGATTTAGGGTGCTCTCAGTCTATTCTAGACTTGGTGACTGCTGGAGAGAGGGGGGTTAGGACATTTGTAGACACAAGATGCTGAGGTTTGACCTCCAGCCATTTTTCATTGCAGTCAAGCTGTGGATATACAACTGGACCCGCTAAATCTCCACCTCGAAGTGGAAGTCTTGAGGGCAAATAATCATGCTACCAGCTTGGTAAAAGAAAAGTTTAAATGTCCGCATTTTCGACCACTTTGATAAGAGCTGAAGATGGATATCCTTCTGCATATTCAACACCTGCTACAAAGTCGTGCGCTGCTTTTATTAATGTTCAGATGTTGGGCTTCAGGTTCGTCTGACACCCGAAATTTGCTTGACATCGGTAAAATTAATCAAGAGGTCTGTAAGTCTTGAAAAGCTATCAAAGTAAAAATGATTATCCATCATTTAACCTAAGGACTGCCTAATCTCGTGGATGGCAGGGTGGCTGAATGGATGCATGGATAAAAATTTATTTCTCCCTTAAAAGCGCCATGTAGCTAAATCCTTGGCAAAAATACTCCTACTTCGCTTTTTCATTGTCGCTTCACTAATTAATATTACATTAAGTGGGCTGAGCAATGCATATCAATTATCTTTATGAAAGTTGCGCAATTTTACTCCACTTCGACAAGAATTTATCGCCTAACTTCGTATTTTCCTAAAATTGTCTTCTTATGGCGAGTTCACTCTGCATCCTTCAGCGAAGTGATATGCCATTTTGCCTCCATTATTTCGCATTTTGTCATCAATTTTTTGAGAATTAAAAAAAGGTTTACAAAGAAATTGAGCAAAAAACGGTAATCCGGTTTGACTTTACCAGCATAAATTAATTTGTTAGGGAAAATTTTGACCTTTTCACACATAAAGCTCTAGCTGAACACCGAAAATTACCGTCATTAAAATAAAAGTTAGAGTACCTTTTGCAGAGGCGAGGACATAAGTTTTGGCAAGTTTATCATTTTGGCAAATTATTCAACTTCTCTGGCTCATAGGCTGTCTTTTACAGAGTAAGGAAACATTGAAATTTTCCCCCTTCCTCCTTAGTCTGTACGTCACTATTTTAACGGAGTTGAGTTAGGTACTACTTACTAAAGAACGGTCACCACAAAATCGCTTTCTTAAAGTTGGGAGAGATTATTTAACTGAAAATTAGGGGAAAATAAATCCAAATTTTTCCTGCGATTAAAAGCAAATAAGCTGATAACGGCGGTCAAATTCGGGCGGTGCAAGGGAATATCGATTATTTGATACACCTCGATCGGAGATGACCTGATTGGCTACACTTAAAAGTGCCTCCATTTTCTATTTTTGTCATTGTAAATCGCAAAATTACTGTTCCACTATGTCAAGTCAGTTTTACAGATGATGAGACATACGAATCTTTTCTAATCAACCTCGACACCACTTTTTTTTTATTTATTCCCAAAAAATGCCGCAATGGCGTTAAGCAGCTTGTAGTCATGAGGCAAACGTAGTGTTATTTGCCTTAACAGATCAGGCCATTTACAACTAACCAATTTGGAAATGTAAGCGATCCTCTTTAATTGTAACTAGTAGTAACAGGGTTCGGCTGCTATTTAGGAATGTGTTTACACAAATTAACTAAAATTTTCAGAATATTTGCACACTGAATTGTGTTTATTTAGCCCTCTGCAAGCACTCTTCTTATGAGCATTTCTAGTGTTTAAGGTGCAGAGCTGACATTAGAAACCAGGGTTTTTTAGTGATAGAACCCAATTTACAGCAGATCTTTAATTCTTTACTTCTTATGACTTCAAATTTAAATCTTTTTTTAAACAATCGCCTCACGAGCCCAATCGAAAATGCTTTTGTGGGTTTTTCCAGAACCACTTTCATAGTAGCACATCAAGATTGTCTAATCTTGTGGATGCAATATCACATATGTGCTTCTCTAACACTTCAAAGTACAAATGTTTACGTGCCTGGGTTATGAAGGACAAGTACACTTTATTCGGGCTTAGGTCAATCAAATCATTCATAACAAGTCGCCTCTACTGCAACATATGAAGCCAACTTCTCTAAATTTGAAAATAATAGTGTTTTTTGGTTGATTCTTTCTTAAAATATAAAAAAATCAATTAATACAATGGCATTATTATATTAGCACCTTACTTCTAAGAAATTCAGTAGTATGTAATCCGCAATGCTTTGAATGCTGAGCAAGGAAGCTGAGAGACCCGATTCGAAGTCAAAATGCTCAGTGATTGGATTCAAACCGAGATTTCATGAAACACTTTTCAAGGAGGTCTATAAATCTCCTTCCTATCCTAAAATCCACCTATAAAAGAAGACAGGGGACTTGGCAATTAGACATTTTAGAAAAATCCTCACCAAGTCACTTGTGACTTCCCTTAAACTCTTCTTTCAAGTCACACCTCATATTTTATAAGAAAAACAGCAGCATTTAAATGGCTGCATATTGGAATAGAGGAAAGCCAAGAGAATCTGCATGATGGAGTGAAATTTCTTTTTCTCGATTAGAGACTTCACAATACACATAGAAATCTCCAGGGTAGTGTATAAGAAAAAAGGTCATTTCTCTTATTTCAGTGCCCCTAGCATGACCATTGTCTTGAGAAATTATATCTCCACGGGAAAAAAGGCATTGCCTGAATCATAGCCTCCATAAAAGATTATCTTTGAAAGCACTTTGTGTGACTGAAAAGCAAGAAAATACTATCAATGGAGTTGAGGAAATTGTTATTTATTTTGACTGCAAATACAAGCAGTATAAAGCGGATTTGGTCTTCTAGTTAACTATGTAAGGACATTTTGTGAACTTTTCTTAAAAGAGCTTGAAGTTTAGGGGTCTTGCCAGGTGCGTCATGTGCCGTCTGAAATGGGAAGTGACCACGAAACGAACGGACGGTCTAATCAGTGAGTAATAATTCCACCTTCCCCATTGGCTATAGATGCTGGCCATTTGTTTTAGGTTGCCCTGTCAAGCATCTTAAATGTGGTGCATTTTAAAGACTTCTCAATGGTCTGAAGTATTAGAAGGCGTTAATTAAGCTGATTTTTCCTCCTAAAAAACAAATTCTCTAGGAGAGACAGGTCTCAGTAAACAATTATGGCATACTGTTAAAATCTGTTATAGAAAATTTAATTCACTATCAATCGCTTTTTCAATATTTGAGAAAGAAATTTCGTTATGGTCAGTTTAAAATTCCCAAATTTAAGTTCTTTAAATTTTAGGCAACCATATTACAGCTGGCTACTTAAAAGTGGTTAGTAGCGGGTATAGAGCATTTGGATTTTTAGTACGAAAACCTCCCATTGAAATTTTGGAAAAATAACATTAGAAATCCTTGATGAATTTGATCGAAGTGATTGAATGTAAAGGTGGAACATTTATCAGAGGGTATTAGGTGGGTGTTAATTTAAAATGCATCCATCTTATAACCGCATAAATATGGCCTCCATTTTATCATTCATGCGCCTATCCTGAATTCGTAGATTCACCCAAATTTTCTTCAAGTCTTTTATTCCTCCCTTGATCATGCGCCACTTATCATTCCATTCCATATTCGGCCATCATGTATCCATTAATCCGTCCCTCTGCACTTTTACCTATGCATCAATCCCAACATCTCAGGTTGATAAACTTATTCCTCTTTATTGACAGAAACTTAGGCAATGCATGGAACTGGATGTTTTTATGTAGTGTGACATTAAGAATAAATTCGGGGCCCGCATTTACCGCTTATCTTGGACCTTCTGTAAGTTAGTTGCAAATAAAAGTTTCAGGGAGGGCTCGAATTCCTCCTCACTGTTGGTTATGATGGGGAATCTTCTAGGCGCATTAAAAATCTTGATCAAACAAGTAACCAATCGTCTACTCTACTTATTTATTGCCAGTAAAAAAAATGGAAAAGTTTCAATCATTGACTTTACTATGTACAAAGCCGACCAACCATTGAGGACTACTGCCCTCTTTTAACTATTTTTCATTAGTCCTATAAATCCTTTTAAAAGAATGTTTTAGGTACTAACAACTGTCTTTTATTTTGTAACTTAACTACCTTTGTTTATTTCCATAAGTAAATTGCGCATTGGATTAATATGATTGGTTAAGCTGGAAATGAACCAATTAAGTTGCTCCGTACTTTTATGTCAAATCAAGACAAGTAAGTGAAGTTGTCTACGAATACTAAGCCTTCAATTCATAATATTCACATACAAACCGCTTCTGTACATAGATTCAAATTTTGTAAAGTGACATGAGAAATAAATTAGGGAAATTATAGAGAAA
This sequence comes from Echinococcus multilocularis, assembly GCA_000469725.3. Taxonomy (NCBI): domain Eukaryota; kingdom Metazoa; phylum Platyhelminthes; class Cestoda; order Cyclophyllidea; family Taeniidae; genus Echinococcus; species Echinococcus multilocularis. Next base: position 2,380 of record LN901763.1, on the reverse strand, counting down.
TTTCAGTAAAATTACCGCAAATATATACCTCTAAGGGCTCACAATTACTTAGCAGTCAATGAGAAATGAAAAAAATACCATTCATTTACCCTCAAATAAATTAAACTTTCCCCAGTATGCTTAGGGCTTAAATTTTAAGAGTTGCATGGAGATATTTTAGGCTGTGATAAGAATTCAATCAGGTATGGTAGTTTCTCCTATCTTCCCGTAGATTTCTTAATTAAATAATGAAAAGAAAGAATAAAGAGTCCAAGTTAATTAATCAAAATGAAAAATTGTGCTACAGAATTTGAAATAGATTGGCGAGAGTATGCGAAAGAAATAACAGGCTCTATGGGGGAATGGAATGACAGTTGAAAGCGGGAATGTTGACAGGACCGTGCAAATGAATGAATGGATGAATGGATAAATGGATACAGGAAGGAAAAATGGATGGAGGATAGTAGATGGGTTGTAGATGGTCAGTTTTTAGGACTGTGTCCCTTATTGTTATCTCCACCGCCCTCCTCGCACCACGACCCCACTTCCAGATGGTGCCAGAGTTGAGTAAAACCTGGTGGATGTGTTTCAAGCCTACCTATTTTCCAAGACCTGCCGAATCTTCCCTTTAGATTTGTTACTACTTATCTAGCGAGGATGTGTTGGCGGAGGAGATCACAGAGGCTAAAGTGATTCTAGCAACGAGCCAGGCAACAATTAGAACCGCTGTATCTCTGAATGTTCAGTATGTATGCAACGCAAATAGAAAGGAGGTACTACATTGATTTGGGAGGTAAAAAAGGCACAGTTGTGCTTTAGATGAGTAATGGCACAAGCTGTTGACGCGCCTATCTACAAGAAAGGCATGAAATTGAGCAGCTGGGTGCCGCATGCTTTAAAAAAAGAGTGCAACAATTATCCTATTTCGCTCTTTAACTTCACGAAAACCCACAAATTTAAGGCCTTCTGACGCTACTAAGGGTTAATATACTCAAGGGTGGAACAGACGAACAGATTGTGCCACACCCATTACTGCGCCAAACAATACAAAGCTGTGAAAGGAAAATGCATTATCGGTGTTGGGGTGGGCATGTGTGCCGTAGATTATAAAGGCAAAAGTACATTGCAACAGTTAACGCTTGTTTGTCGACTAATGACAATTAAAGCAGAGTGAGTAAAAGTGATTAATCTGAAAGAGCTTTGCCTAGGTGAACAGTCGACTCAACATCACGCTCAATGCTACTTAATTTTTTCATCCCTACCACCGTTCATCTCTCCACACCTGATTTGTCCATCAATAAATCCAAGCAAGCACCCATCCATCAATTCAGCCATCCATCCCAAATTCATTATGGATCCACGCATCCATGAGAAATACAACCTTCCATCCCAACTTAGAACAATGCTTCCTGCCTTCCATCCTTTCTTCATTCCACACTTCTTCCACTTTTTCATTTACGCATCTCATTAACAAGCATAGCCGCTCCAAAGCGAAAACAATTTCTCCAGTCAATGACAACGACAACCAGATGTGCCAGACCCCAACACAACATTGCACATGTCCTGCATCCACTCCACCAAATCGGACAACACGATTCGTCTCATCCAACAAAACCACAATTCCTCTCATCCCACCGCAACGAGCACAAACTAGAAGCAATGTGACTGCACCATCCATTGCACCATTTCTTCAGACCACAATCCGCCTCCTCCTCCTTTCCACTCCATCCCTTCACTTCCCCTCCACTCTCCTTTTCATTACACTTCGTTTCCATGCTTGCATCTTCTCTCCTCTCCTTCATACCCCTCTTCACACTCACCTCTCACCTCCTCCCATCCCACCTCCTTTCATCTCACTCCGTCTCACCTCAGCTGCCTCCATCTCCTCTCCTGTTCTCCCGTCCTCCTCTCCTCTTCCAAATACGATTTTAGCTTCACAAATGGGAGGGCACGAAACCAATGGTCCACAGCCTCCTTCATTACTAACCACTCAATGCGCACGATGCCTCACCTCAAACCAACCTCTCCCCTTACCACGTGGAGGCAGAGCAGGAAAAGCCGCAGTGCATGCCAGCACTCCATCGCCTCCTAACCACATGCACAATGGATAAAGTAGAAAGTAACACACAGAAATTACCCGAAGACTTGCTCCATTTAGACCTCAGTCATGATGTGAAGGAGTGCCTTAACAGGTTGAGAGAGCAGACACAACAAGTGAAGAGTGAAGTCGTCTGTTTCGCTTAACCACGCTGTACACGACAACGTCTCAGATGACACACTGTTCAGGTGATGTACAAACAATCGTCGCTTCACGCTCCGTGGCCACATTGCACCATCCACGAGCAGAAGCAGCAGCAACAACAACAATAACAACGCCACGTCACCCAATCCGTCGTAATCA
>LN901762.1:0-20080 GCA_000469725.3 Echinococcus multilocularis | reverse complement strand
CATCAGATGCAATCCAGTCTCAGGCATGGCTGCTGACCTGGCGGATATTTTTCATTCGACATCAATAGCTGTGAAGTAGGCAATGTGAAAGACATCAAGAGTGGATTACATGAAGTTGTTCTCACAGCACTTGCATTTAGTTGAAAAACTCGGCGTACGTTGCTCAATCCTGTGTTTCCGCATAGTGATTCCGTTGTCTTGCATTCAGTTGCGCTGTAGAAGTCACTGTGATTATATATAACCCCTGGATTTGGTAAAAAGAATCCGCTCTTAGAAAGTATACTCAGTGGCCGCAAATAAATAAAAAAACTTTAGTATTTCGTAAAAAAATTTGCGAATTTAAAACACAAAGGGACGTCCATTTAAAAATCACCCTTAATATCGTCCTTAAAGATGTAAAGCATGGATTCGACTTCAAATCAGCATTCCTTACGCATTGAAACCTTCAACTTTGCATACACTACTGTCAGGAAGATGAGTGATGAGCCCTGGACGGACGAACTGGAGACCCACTTGAAGACCGAAAGTGCAGGCAGAAGTGTTGGCTTACACAGAAATGAGGATGGACAGATATGGTCACAGGTGATCAAAAGTCAGCCACCAATTCTCAGTTCGTTCATGCGATTAGGGTGGAACGGAAATGAATGACCCCCTTTTTGTCTCCAAAAGTACGACGTGATACAATGGCAAAATCCGTAAATAGCCTGTGTTCTGTTGATTTGAAGGTAAGGACTTTATCTCCACTGATGTGATTGAAGTGCATATAAACCCCAGAAAAGCAAAAAAACCGCCATCGCTTCCATTTTTTACCGAAACATTGCTGCACATCAGATGGCTTGGGTAGTTAGTTGGTTCAATGGAGTGCACAAATCAACTTAAACAGGTCTCCATTCGAGCTGATGCATTTCACCTTCCCACATAAAATGCCAACGGAAAAGTCTGCTTTGTTTCTTCGTCAGTTTGCCTATTGCATTTGTGTCTAGGGAAGAGACAGTTGACACAGAAATGGCTTTATTTGGGATCTTGACAAGTAACACCATACAACTTGCGCATTAATGCCATATGACAACTTATCCTTCTTTTACAAGGACGAGGTAGTCAGAGTGTGTGCACAGTATAACTTTGGAATTGCTTTGGATATGTGTGACTTAACAGTCTTTAGAAATATTATAAGTCATGAATAAGATTTGGAGAAAGGCAAACTTTGCACTTGCTTTAAGGTTTGAACCTTCACGGAGTTCTAATCTGCATTGAGTTGCGCTGACGAAGTCACTGTTACTTTAGATAATCCATTCGAAAGTAGAAGTTCGCTTGGTAAAGTAAACACCAGAATAACATGATAGGTTTCACCCATCCTTAAAGCAACTTTGGAGACTTGAACCATGATTTCGACTAGCGAAAATATCGGTTGCCATAGGTGTTACAAACACTACTTATTCAAAGTTGCTCTCCAGGCATTTGCTGCTGCTTCTTGAATCGCATCACTTACATCCCCGCCTTGATCTCGGAATCCATCACCACCACTACCACCTTTAATAAGAATGGACGAATGATAAACGAACGAGAATGGGGAAAGCTGGTACGTAGATCACGAGATGGAAGAAATAAAAGTGGCTTTGGAATGGTTTGCAAGTTTGACATCCGTTACTGCCATGATCACCTCGAATCTCTCTTTCCCATTGTCACAGATCTTTAGCCTGGAGCCAATAATCAGGAAGGCATTATCAAGAATGATGCAGTAATTGTAAACCCAATTGGCATCAACCAAGCCATGTACGGATTATTAAGGTCAAATTCACGCCTTAGAAACTGGCACAAGCACAATACATATGTGATGACGCGTCCCATTTTGTGTGTTTCCACGTGTTACATAAGCGACGCATGGAAGTGGTACGAAAAGAAATAAAATTAGATACGAAAGCAAACTGAATTTTATTTAATGCTACTCATGTAAGGTGATAAAACACCCACGTGTTTGTGGTGGTCAATTTGCCTCCGGGTGAGACATTGGTAGTGAAGGTGGCAATAGTAATTGCTGGTGAGAGACAAAAAGATTGCAATCGAAACCTCAAACGTGCACCGATCAAGAGAGGTTAAAGTGTTGGTCAAATCGTTCGTAGGAAGGTAGGTTTGAGGATAACGAATTATGTAGAGGGCGTCTCACAAATTCATTAATCTGTTCAAAAAACAGAAGTGGCCGTGGCAGAAGCCATTAAGTCACATAACATTGGAACAACTGGTTCGCTTTACTTTAATAGCTGAATTCATCAACACTGTCTTAAGCTGCGCATAACTATCAACATACAGAGTTCCTATGCTGATTCTTTGCTAAAATTGTGCGGACCTTTGTAGCTGTATAGACATGCTTAGCACTTAGATTATATAGGGTAATGAGGAGGTGAGAAGAATGCATTCGGCATCTGCAGGCTTGAAACCAAGTGCGTAGGGACTTTGAACTCGGAAATCTTCGTTTGATTTGATTTATTTTATTGAGGCCACGCTGGAGGTTGCCTGCCTCATAAAGAGAAAAATAAAGCATGCAAAGATGCCACTTTCCCAAATCTACCCCGGTAGCTAATAAAAATGACCCTAAAATTATTTTATTCCATTTGGTTTAAGGCTTTAGGTCCTCATTGCAATATCTACAGAGTGGTCAAAAAGTGGTTTTCTTTCAATGTTGGGAAAGTAATGGGCTAGAATAAAACCGTGAATCTAAATTTAACAACCATTTGCTAAAATGTCAATAAGGAATTGCTACTGTGCTCTGCAAAACTAAAATCAGTGGCTGTCATTCCCTCAACGCTCCTTGACTCCTCATTTCTTTGCCATTTTCTTTACCATTCTGATTATTCGGCCCATTTCCCTCAAGAAATATCTCCTCAGACCAAAAGCACATCACGCCAGCCCTGCAATCCATTTGTCAGTTTTCTAATCGGCTGCATGTAACCCTCAATCATCGGCTGTGGGAACTGGAAGTTGTCAATTCTGCAGCAAAACTGCGCTTATTTGCCACCTCATCTATGTTTTGAGGATGAGAAGGATAAACACAACACAGTGGTGATAAGACGGCTCGTTTTAAGATAAGTTTAGCCTATTCGATTTGTAGAAGGTTATACTCTTCCTCTGGGAGAGTTGACGTGTGCCGAGGAAATAGCCTCCCGACTCTTTCACGCGCAAGTTTACAGTGTAGCTTTTCACGCAGCATGATTAGATTACTATATCAGGGAAGGCTGTGTCCGCAGCAAGGAAGGCAGTGCCAAGCGAAACCAATGCACGGGACCAACATTGTGTGATTTAGCCATCATGCTGGCAACTGGGCGAACGCCAATGTCCTAAGTAAGAAATCTACTGGAGTTACCAAGTTGTTCTTATAGCATGCCACTGACAGAATGTGTATTCAAACCAACATATATTTCAAGCGGCAATCAACACAACGGTAACTGATGCCATATTAAATGCGCCAAATTAACGTGAAATGATGGCGGTTTGATGGCTTTTAATCTGGCATTGGTAATGCGAACCTCATCTTCAGTCTATCAATGACTCTACCCCTATTTATATCTTCTCCTATCGTCCACTTTCGACCATAGGCAAAAGTTTTGAGCCTAGAATAGAGCTTTTTCTATTTTCATACCTTAATAACACTGCGTATAGGTGGGCTGGCCATGAGCCACGCCCAAAGCGGCAAATCGATCAGAGGTGGTCAGCCGGTCGGTCAGTCAGTCGATGCAGACCAATCGACTGCATGACAGAGATCTGGTACTTGGTGTTTGTTCGCCAGTAAACGTATTCAGCCATCCTCATCTCTATATAAGCCAACACTGACGCATGCATGCTCACTTTTTAGGTAGATTTTTGAGTTCGCAATCCAGTACTTCTCGCTCTAACCAGCCCAACCTTCGTACATTCGTGCTCATTTTGACTTATAGAAATAAGTTCTGGGTGTAGGTGGTCTTTACAAATTCATTTGGTTATCAGTAATCACAGTAACTTCATCAGGGCAACCGCGCAATCACTTAACGGAGATGCAAGTTTCGGCGATTATCGCGGAGGTTTTTAATTAACAGCAAATGTCATGGAAAACATCTTTTGTAATATACTCTTGAAGCTCTTGAGCACGCCTCAGCAATCACGATGCCTACTTTACAGCCGTTGGGCTCGAATGCAAGATAACCACCAGATCTCCATCCATACATGTGACAGACCTGTGTTGATTTAGTAACCACGGAGTATATTTAGAGGCAAACGTTCGTAAACACAGAAGAACTGCAGAACTGCATCTACTTGCCATCTCACCTATGCTTTGAGAACAAGAAAAACGACTACATTGTAGTATTGCAATAGCTGCACTTTGATGCAAAAGTTTCATTTTAATGCCGGAGAGCGTAGTAGCATTGTTGGTGTTTAGATAAAATTTGGCCTGGTCAGTTCCAGAAGGGTGTACCATCCCTTTGAGATAGCAACCTTGGGCCGCGGTAATGGCTTTCCAACTCTTTCACACGCAAGTATGGAGTGTATTCTTTCACACAACACGATCGAATTACGATATTAGGGAAGACTCTGTCCACAGCAGTGAAAGCAGTGCTAAGCGAAACACACACAAAAGGGCGGATAATGTGTGGTACTCAAAGTGTCAGATGCCCCACAGAAAGCAATGCTCACTCACGAGATGCTGGACATGGATCAAAAATGCGCGATGGATGTAGACAAACTGTTGCATTTGCACCGATTTAAAGATTGAAGCAAATATTACAAGCGTGTTCTTAAATAATATCACCACAAACTCGGCTGTAAGTGGCATGTTTACTGTTTGCACCATGATCGTCAACGCGACTCCGCCTTGTGGTGATAATTTGATGCTGCTATTATTGTGTAAAGTTTGCATCACCGGAAGCAAATTATGCATTTTAGAGTTTTTAGTCTTCTCCTGGGCCGTTTAACAACTACATTTTCTTACCTAAAACCCTTAGAATTATTTTGGAAGGAACTGTAGCTGTGGACCTACCACTTGAAGTGTGGTTTTGATATTAGAAGACCTTAGAATCAGCAACACAAGCACATAGGAGAGTTGGCTGTGAACCCTACTCGAACAGTCAGCCAATGAGAGGAGGTCATCCCGTCGTTTGGTCCACGCCAACTAATCACATGCATGAACAGACATCTGGTAACTGGCCTTCGCTTACTAGTGACCATATTTGGCAATCTTCATCCCTATATAAGTCAACACACAGTGTGCACATACGGTTTTTTTGGTGCCCTTTTAATTTAGTAGTCCCCTACTTCTCATGCTAATCCACCCAACTTTCGTCTATCCACGTTGGCAGTGGTGGCTTTTGGGTTCAGCGGCTGCAACGCCAGCTAAGTTATTCAAGAGGCATGTGGAATGGTCTCAAGACCAACGTTATAAAAGCAATTTTTGCCAATATTGTGGTGACTGATTTTTCTGCATGCAAAGCTGAAAGTTTCAATGCCTAACCAATGCCGAGAGTAATTCGAAACCACCATATATGCCTTCAAATATATGATATTTCAAGTACCTTTTGAGTGATCTATAATGCTTTGATTATGCGAATTTTTGTGCAATAATCTAAAGTTTAGTTTATTTACTTGAGACCAACGAGAGATCTTCGTTGTGGATGATTTTTATCAAATTATTGGATTATCCATGATCAGAATGACCAGGTCAGGGCAATTCATTGCAAACGCAATCGCAAGAGGCTACTGTAGGTTTCGGCGATGTACGCAGTGTATTCCAAATAGCCATAAGCGTTGTGGAAAAGCTTCTTTTGTAACATCCTCTTGAGGCAGTGGCTCAAGCTTCAATAGTCACGATGCCTACTTCACATTTATTGAGCTCAAATGCAAGATGAATATCAGGTCCCCATTTATTCTTGTGACAGGTCCGCGTAGATTGATCAACCATGGAGTGTGGTTTGGAGCCACCACTCATGCGAGTGCCCCCGCTCGGTCTCTGGGCATGTCTCTGTGCCAATCTGGGCTGCATTCTCACATCTGCGTTCCTGTTGTATGACGTCATATTAGTAGATTGACTGAACCGACATGAATTGGTGTATTGGACACACTGTACGATGGTAGCTAGCGGAGATGCGTTGAAGCTACCAAGGCTCTGAAGGAATTTCACAAGTCGGATTAACGTATTCATCGGTGCGTTTATAATGACAACATAAGCCAATGTTGTTGGGTCCTTTGCGATTACACAGGGATGACCTGAGAGCCACCTTAGAATCTGTTGCATTTCTTCAAACATTAGTGCGTTGTTATTATAAGTGCACCAATGATTATGTCAGGTGAAATAAATTGTTTTGTGAAATTCGTTCTGTGCCTTGGTGGATTCAATTGATCTCCACTGGCAATCCAGTCTCAGGCATGGCTGCTGACCTGGGGGATGTTTTTCATTCGACATCAAGATGATGAACTTACTGATTGTTGATGTTAGAACATTTATATCTCCAAAACAAGCGATGCTACGAAGGAGCTCAAAACGACTTCACTAACCGGCCAAAATGCGGCGTAGAAAAAAGCATCAGGCCGTCGCTGGATTGTCCGTTAAGTTTCTCCAATATATTTATTCACACTTGCAATGCAAAAGCCTAGGCTTCAAGTTTTCTCTTCAAGGTTCTGCAACTCCATCAAAACACTACTAAAGAATTTCGAGTGTTAACTCAAATTCTGCTGAAAGAGTTCAAATCCCCTTAATTGGTACACCTATCATTTCAACAGCCGTACCCTTGAAAGCAAATTATACACCGGCAACGAAAATGTAAATAGTGCAACTCCTTCTGCCAAGTCACGGCTTCAAAACGACTGAAAACACTAGAATCAGGAGAGACCAAACTTCTATGAAAGAAAAGCAACACTTTGGCTAGATGTACCCACTCAGCAAATGCACTTAAGTATTCAAACACACACATTGTAGGAGCCGTGATTCCAGCAAACTACAACAGCTGCCTAGACTTGCGTGCACTGATATACTTTCGGGAAAATGTGCATTCAAAATCTCCAAGCATTAATCGGAACCCTAGGCGCATACATACAAACGGCAAACAAACTCCACTTACCAAACCCGCGGTTCATTTCTTCATATATGCCGCCAAAGACGTAGAAGAGGTTATTTGATGTGGAAAGAATGATAAGCTGTTTGTATTGCGAATACTTTTATCGCTTCAATTACTTTTCGTAAGACTCGAAATAATGCAAGTTTATATTTGCAAGAATAGAAGCCTGTCTTGCTAAAACCAATACTATTTTGAGATTGTGGAGAGTGCTTGTGAAAGCTAATTATATCACTGAAAAAATTTCATGCTAAGTTCTTGTTTGCTGTTTTCAAAGAACAATGAGATTGAGTATTTAATATTGACGAAACTAATCCAACATCCATGCCTTTCCAGAACACCCACATTAACAGCGTGGAGATCTAGGCCTTAACTGGCGACTTTAATTTGCCACCTGGCACTACTCAACGAGCAGTAAGGAAATCATCGATGAAGACCATTCCAACGACGTGCCAAGCAAATTTGTTTAAGAAGAATATAGTGGGGGGCTAAAAGGGATTGTTTCTAGAAGGAACAGTCAAAATGATGTAGTTCCGCTCCTAAATAAGCTGTGCGACAAACTTCGTGAAATATTCACTCTCTTGTTGCATAGAGGCTTGAGTCTTCAATATTTAGATTTATTCCCGAGATCAGTTCTACACTCCAATTCTGTCCTGTAGCTGATGTCCGTGGAGTGCAAATTAGGGTGATTGACCCGCAGTAGATGGGTCTAATGAGTGGCCAGGGTGGTGATGATGCCATTTTCCGTATCACGGCCCAACCAAGATTACACTACCTTATGGCAGGTATGTTCCCATTTACTTGTGATACGAACTCCATGTGTCCGATGGAGATGTCTCTGTCCCTTGACAGATCATCTCAAAGCGGTGATCCCCTTCTTGGCACACAACAGGAAAATCGGCCTTGCTGAATTACAACAGCATTCTACGGAGTTGTCAGCCAAAGACTGTCAAAAGAAGGATGCTTTCCATTTAGCCAATCCGATTAGTTTGAGCAAAGTTTCATTCACTCTACTCAAGTTGGGTAGGCAACTAGTCCAAGTGAATTGATAGGCATGGAGGCTAGTGGTAGGCGGAATGCTTATGCATCAGCTAGCATTCCACTGGGTAAGATGTTCACAGCTCAAAAAGAAAGATTTCTAACCGATGCTTCCTTATCAAACACAGAAGTAGCACTCCACAATAACCCAAAGTATGCACTTCGACTAAAGGAAGGATTAGGCACACTTTCAATACCTCATTGAAACACACACGACCCTCATGCACTTGGCAGAAGGGATGATGTGACAAACGCAATGAGACTAACATCTATCAGGAAGGGGATGTAGTACCGCTTTGTATGCCAATGTTGCTCCCTGGAGTAGACAGCAACTTCCATCATCCATAGGGCAAATACACAATCTGAGTGATGAAAGTTACCACACCAGCAAAATACTTCGGCCACAATGCACAATTCCATCCTCAACCAACCACCGTGCTTAAAGGTGTACTCCATTAGAGCATAGATTATAGGCAGGTTTGCTAAAATTAGAGAATTATCGTCTGCATATTAGGAAGGATGAGGATGTAGATAAGTAGAAGGGGTATTCCATTGCCTCCCGTCCTTATCAAGGAGCATTCGATTCCACGAAATCTAATTTTAGAACCCTCATCGAAAGATACTGTTGTTATTACCTATTACTGAGGTAGTAAACCAAAATTGTGTAATGCTGCATTGTAAAAAATTGTTTTAATTTATTTGTTACTTATTACAGTACAGTGGGTTGTGGTTGAAAAAAATAATTTAATAATATTTAGGTGTTTGTTCTGCCATGGCTGTATTGACTACATTGGGATCATTTCAGCAGACGAACCGGTTTGCCATCAAACCGCCTCGATAAATAATCTACACACCAAGATCTAAATTATTAACCGCAGAAAATTGCACGATTTGATGAGCATTGACCAGTCAATTGCAGCTATTAAGGGTTGATTTTATTTTACCATTTATCAAAACAAAACTGAGGTGTGATTTGATTTATCGAGGTATCAGGAGTTCTTAGAGATGGCAAGTCGATCACCACGCCAGAGAACGTTCAAAATACTGAGAGGGTTACCATGTCAACCAATGCTTACAATCACTTAACCTTGTAACCTTTTCTGTGGGCTTGGATTCTGCTGCTTGCTCATTAACTTGCCCATTTGTAGATATGGTACGTTTCTTGGAAATCTCGTGGGTCTTATATTAGTTCGGTGAAGATTTAGCATTCAAATTTTTTTGCCTTATGTACCATGCATCGTTTCGAGCATTGGGAGTTAACAAATCAACCAACTGAAGAAAACTAAGGCAATCGATTTAGAGTTTTCTGCCTTAATGAAGTAGACTACCACAGTAAAATATGCAGTGTTTCCTCCTTCCGATGGCCTGTGGAGGATCCATGCCATCCTCTCTCCCAGCAACACCTGGAGGCATGGATCAGACCTGAGCAACCACTGCCAGGCTCTTGTCTTAAGCCATGTCAGCTAGTGTTGGTAATGATTCTTTCTCACCATGAAGCTCCTCTCCATCATGGGATGTCTGGAATGTTCAGCCATTGTAAAAAATGGACAAATCGAATTCGTTTTTACACCTCTTTCCAATATTTTCGTCAAATTCGGAATTTGTGTAGAAGATAATGTGCTTTTAACAAGCACCGTCCATTTGCAAGAGTGTACCGCTCAAGTCTACATCACCAGCGTCAGTACCCGCACAATTAATGGAGCACTTGTTCGAATTTGGTAATGCTAAAAAACCGTAAAGCAGAGCATTCGCCTCAGGTTTTTACGTACTTCATTATGCCTTTTTTTCCACTTGGAATTCTTCTTCCTGTTTTTCCGTCAGTGTGTGCAGAAGGCTTGTGATCTTGGCAAGACATTATTCCAAACCCGTGTATTAACCCGAGAAGCCTGATTTGACAGTGATGACCACAACCACGATTGTTTGTGCGGTCTTTGGAAACAGCCTTCTCCTTTGATGAGAAAGGATGGCCTATGGATTTGACTAAAAGTTGCTGAAATCTACACTTCTTTGTGCTTTGGATCAAATCTGCGCCTCATAGACGATCTGCTACAAATATTAAGTTAGTGTTAGGTCTGTGAATATCCCCATCAGAGACAAGAATGTCGTCCGCGTATAGTATGCAGTGTTTTAGGAATAACCTAATTTGTTCAGCATGCCCTAGGCATTGGGCGATGGACGCTGCATTACAGGCTGAAAAGTATCTATTGTAATAGTCAAAGGCAATTTGGCAAAGAGAAGGCCGTCTTCCCACTGTCCGTTTCTGCAACTTCTGCTTGTCAGTATCCTGATTTTAAGTCTAATAAGACGAATTACCTTCACCGACGCGCTTTCCATCTTAGCTTCCCATTATGAAAATGTACTCCCATTATTAACTGGTAGCTCTGAGCGTTCTTTACTATCGATGTGGGTAACAAGAGTAGGCCGCACCCAGAGGTCGTTTAAGATGTTCATGGATATACCTGCAACTTTGGATGGGGATTATAAATATCGCCGAAGTCTTTTTTTAAAGAAAGGGCTTTTAAGGCCTCAGTTCCTCAGCGGGTAAAAGGTTTCCTTTTTCGAAATGCAGAACTGCATTGGTGCTACGTAGAAAATCGGCTGCATGACTTGCGTCTCAAGGCAGTTTTACGCATCCAGACAATTTTTATTGCGCTAATGTTTTAGCCCGTGATGAGATATAGAGGCGTCGCAATACAAAGGCTCTTCTCAGATTGATAGCTTAATCAATGCCTGCTATGAACTGCGTCTGACTAAGGAAGAACTGATTTATTGTTAATGGCAGGCTAATTGCCCCAAATTCCTGTGACATAAGGTACAGTTTGCCTCCATCTTCCCTGATTCTTCTTAGCACACTTCTTCCCCTTTACGTTTTTTTATCTCTAGATGATTTCGTGCTGCATTCGCTTTTAATTTCCTCTTTCTACTCTCTGTCTAAATCAATCCAGAAGGAAAGTGGATGGAGTACGGAGCGATTTGTTTGGGATAAGGTCTTGTCGAAGATGCTGAAAGAGTGAAAGTTTAATGACACAGTAGACTTTAATCAACGTGTAACTACTAACAGGGAAATTATGCGTTCCCACCCGTGTCTGTGGTGCTTCAGTCAATCTGGCTGCATGAAAGTAAAAACATGAACCTGGACCACGAGGTAGACAAGAAAATCAGAAGATATTAACGCACACACACGTGCCCACACTCAGGGTGGCTTTGGCCTAAAGACTAGAGGAGAAGTTGTGCATTCTCACCATTTTTCGTGGTGGACCATGTGCACGAGACGCTTAAAAGTGCGGTGGATAAACAAAAGCAGTTGCGTAAGTCAAAGCTTGGCCATGGAACGAAAAGCAAACTGATAACAGATCGAGGTATCCACTTTCCCTCTCAGCAATGCAATGGGGGAATAAACTTAACAGGTGGAGTCTGGAATGAGCTGAAGCAGTGGAAAGGATTCGAAAACATGCGTGCTGACACATAGTTGCTTTATGGTGGCAGCAGATTGGTGTTTAATACTTTTTTCCATTACAGATACTCAAACTTCATTCTTATGTTCAAACTGTCTGCCATGACATATCCTACAGCTTGCCATTGAGCAATGCGTTTGGTGGTGCTAAATTAGCACTCAAGCCCACCTTTTGTTTCGGTTTTGCTGCAAAAGCGCCCATACACAATGTACTGAAAGACGTACCACAACTCTGAAAACAGCGCACTTACTTAGTCGCTTGACTACTGCGGAGCCTCGGCTTATGTGGAATCGGCCAATTGAGTAAATGAACTTGACTTAAGACCGTCGCAGGAAGAGAGGAATGTTGTGGAGCTTAACACAGAAGAAGAATAGGAATAAGAAGTCCAAGCACCGTAATTGCCAACAACACAAACCACCACTGCCATCAATTTCATAGATAGCAACAGGCGTTGCAATCTTCTGAGCAACAGAGATGCTCAAATTGCCCCTTCCAATGATTTCTACGACAATATATTAGCTCAGAAGATCGACGAGTGAAGAGTACTTGTCATTTTGTCAACATCGGCCGTTTCCACTAATCAGTATACTGATTTAACTTTTAGAATAAAGAACCAAGCTGACCAATGTAGGCAGTTTGATAGCCGCACAACCGCCAATTTCTGTCCTTTTACTAGAGGAATTGGTATGATCCATAGTAGTTGCTTAATTCTAGTTCCAGCTCCAGCTTATGTTTATATATTGCAACAGTTGGCCCACAACCTCCTACCCCAGTTCAAGTGTAGAAATGGGCCACCGAAATGTTCCGAGTAGCGCCTGGCGGCTTAAGGTTTGCAGCATGGCCGCCAAACTCTGCGAAATATATGATAGCGGTTTTTCAGCGTCACCAGTTGCATCACGCCAACCGCTGAAGCATTGCTGATTTGACAATTAGCCAGAGGGTAGAGAGGCGCCTTTTTGGGTTTAACAATTTTTGTAGCACTTCTTTTACTTCAAATCACCTCACTTATGCCGAAATTTTGTTTTGTATTTCATTTTTATTCACATTGTCGTAGAACCTGCCATTATCGTCTTTCCCTCTGTCTCTGTTCCACCCTATACTAGTGCAATCCTCTTTATGACTTCTCTTTATTACTCTTGCAGAGCCACAGCTCCACCCAGGAGTCTCAGTGAACCGCAGAGGAGGTTTTTACTGAAGTGTTTGCTGTTTCGGCAGTTAAAAGCCAATCACCTTTCCATACATCACGTCCTATTGAATGATTGTCTTTTTTAATAAAGGTTTTTTTTAAATCAAGCTTTTCTTTTCTGCTTCTAAATGGGCAGCATCATGCAGGAGGTTACTTACCAGCAATGGGGATTGGGATGGGTGGGAGCACTTGACTCTATCTAGTGGACTGGATTTACGCGCTTTATTTGGACACTTACAATACGAGAACATTTAATTCCCCTACGAAGTTTCCTATTTTTTGGTTCACAACGAATTGTGAAATCACTGAATCAGATAAATGTAAAGGTAACAGAAATAAACACCCACACATTTAGTGCATTAAAATGCAGAGTCAACTTTGGTGTGAAAAACGGGGAGTGACTGCGTGCTCGTCCGCTGAGTTGGCCTCATTTGTTGGCGCTGGCCGTGGCACCTCGCGCCTCGCCAACGCCTAATCTCAGTGGTGCATAACCATCATTTTTCCATGAGGTCACTGTCGATTCATTGGGATTCCATCGCGAAATATGCAAAGCTTGCTACAACAAATTCTCCCCCCTGATACCCTAGATGCAATGAAATTGCTTGGCTAGATGAGTTAATGGACTGGAGTGATGAAATCGTTTATTTTGAAGCATGGGAAATTCTGCAAAACGAGTAGAGATTCCGCTGAAGTAATGTTGGTGAAGCACTGGGGCAGTTGCCAGTTGGGGTATTTGGCAGTTGGCAAAGCACAGGGAATACAATGCTTTCAGTGAGGAATTTGCAATTTTTATTAAGTAAAGCGTTTTAGAGCGTCTCTGTGTGTAGAGTTTGTGGGATCCGGGTGAACAAGGGTGGATTTTTCATTCAGGGGACATTTTATTGGAATACTTTACTCCATCGCTAATGAGCGCCTTCAAAGAGTTTCCGTCAAATTGAATCAAATGAATGATGCAGTGGTGTCATGTCGCAGGTGAACACCACAGGATGGCAAGAAGCGATTGTGCTGGTGGGACCCTAACATCACTGAGGAATAGTGGATGAGTGCAGTATTAACGGAGTTGGTGTAACAGAAGCATGGAATCACCTGCACACTACCTGGCTGACTGACTTTCGTCTAGGAATGATAGTGAATGCACAACCGCGTACCCATATCCCTATCATTATCGTGGAGGAGGGAACTGGCCTCACACGATAAGCACACTGTGGTCGGCCATGCTTTCACCACCACCTCCGTTATCCACTACATTTGATTGGCGCAAGTGACTTGCCATTGTGTCCACCGCGACCTAGACTGAGACCTGCCAGTTGCCTTACACAAGACACTCAATGATTCCTAACAAGAACTCATTATCAAATCTGCATTTAGTCAGTAGTTGTTCAGAATTCCATGGTGATAGACCCATCACATGTTTCGGAGTCAATACCATGCAATGCGGGCGTCAACAGTGCAGTTTCACTCCTTCATGAGGACATGCAACTCATCACTCAACATAGCAACTATGAGGGGATGTTTGCTTATGCAATAAAAGCATTAAGGAATTGCTAGCACAAAGGATTTGCTTTAATCAAACATTCAGGGGCAGATCAAACAGTGGTGAAAGTCATAAGTGTCACCTTCAGCGTCGTTGAGTCTACTCGGAAGCATTCACCACCACGGACAGAGGGGGACATCCATCCTGCATCAGATAAGACTACCACTACCGTTAAAATGCGAAGACACTATTTTGACACAAGTCTTCACTACGTTTATGCATCTCAATTAATACTTCTGGACTAACCTTCCTAATCACAGGAAGGATTACTTGCAGAATGAAGCTATGTTCTGTGTATATATGTAGGTAGGTATGCAGGCTAAAAAACACCGCCACCTTGTTGATCTTATGACAGGGTGTTCTTATTTTCTCAACGAGTATATTTTTAACATCAAAAACATGTAGTTCGCCAAAATAGAAGGTGCCACAAAGCAGTTTAGTGAAGAAGAGAGCCTTATGGCAACATCTGATGTGAAGCTTATCAGATTGCAGAAAATACCCATTTTCATCCTTCATAGAGGCGGGCTAGTTTTCAGGAAGAAGAAAAGGAAGGAACAAACACAATCCATGAAATAGCTGAAATTTCTGATAAATGCCTGTGGGAAGAGGGAGGTGGGAATAGGAAACGAGGAAGAAGAATGCAAAGAGCTAATGAAAGAAGGGGGCAAAGAGCAGGATGGAGAAAGAAGTGAAGAATGAGGAGGTACCTGCACCGAATGATGGTAAACTTGATAAGAAAGCAAATAGGAGGGGCGTTTTGCTGGAGAAGAGATGTCCACACTACCTCTCGTCATATTGGATGCCCACAATGACAATTTCTTCTGCCATCGCGTATTGGCTGCATTCTGCACCGACGCTAATCGTACCTTCTACCTGCAAAGCAGGTAGAAGTGGTGTCAGGAAGGTGTTGGGTAGTGTGTTTATTGGTTCAGTACTTCGTTAGGCCCCACTTTCCTCCGTGCCTCGCTTCGTACACGCTCTTGAATGCGATGCCTCATCCAGATGGAGCTGACCATCTTTACAGCTAGCATGACTATACGATCTGTGAGTGCGTTCTTCCCCACAATCCATCGATTGTGTCCTAACCGATCATCACGGATGTATGCGTCAATGTAACAACTGTGAGTCAGTCATGTCTCGGCTCGTCTCATTTCGTCTCCTCTAGTTTACTCTCACAAGGATGTTGGGCGCATGTGACTTTGAGCAGTTGCGTTTCGCACTACCATGAAACCATCACTTCGTTGGCCGAGCAAAGCTTGCATCTCACTAGCGCTCCCACTGGTAATTTTGTCAGTTCCGTATGGCATCAACTGGTGTTGTCCAAATAACCAGCTAGTGGAGAGCTTTGCAAGCCGTAGGCACTAGCTCCATTTCAACCCATCGTTTCTGCTGATGCTCTATCAGCACTCTGACATGAACAGTGGAGGCGGATGGTACCGACCGCTGAATGCTGCTAAATGCAGCATGAGTAACCACCTTACTCAGCCCATGAAACACGCTGGCACGATATGTAAGCGCCTCCATTAATCCGTGTTTCCTTCACAAGCCTTTGCAGCCCTATCGACATCGACTTTGTCCTCCGACTCCACGCAATACAAAGTGTCATCTGTGTGCACTTCCAGCCAAGCCTCCAGGTGCCACCATTTTCTTCTCTACGTGAATCAGATTTTCATTGACTGCAGCAATGACAGGCACACTGGTCACCTAGGCAGACGAATCCAGTGGTGGAAGCAACATTATAGTGTCCCTCTTTACTGGCAGCATGGCTACTCAGTGCGCCAGTAGTTTTCAATCGCACACTAACTGAAGGCAAAAAGGGAAGAAGAGAAGAGATGAGATGATGGTGAGGGCGAACGTGAATGAGCATATGCGTGCAAACGCGATCCTCCCCTCGAAGCAGTGAAAAGTGTGTTCAGCACTTTGTGAAACCATAGGTAATCAAAGTGGCAATGGCAGAGACGCCTTAGCTCCTACACTTCTTTCTACATTCTGCCATTCTTCTCCTTCATCAAATTGCTCTTTGCCTTACTACCCCTCCACCTCTTGTCGGCCTCACTCTCCCTCGTCTTGTTAACGCCACCTCTTTCCCACCCGCATCCAACAGGAATTACTTCTATTCCATAGCTCGTGCCAGCAGCTCCTCTCGTTTCTACCCCTACCGAGGCTTGCGACTGTCCACATTGAACAACTTTTATGTGCGAAGAAATTGAGCATTCGCTGGAATCTGCTACATTTCGCATCAGACGTTTCCGCAGAGTCCTCTTCTACTACTTCTTCCACATAATCATCGGTCTGAACTGCCTTCTGACAGCTTCTACTTTGGCAACCTACACGTTATTGATGTCAGAAATTCATTCCTTCAGCCTAAATAACAGCACCTACCCTTCATCAAAGCAGATGCAATGTCTGCCACCTTCCAGATGACACAACAAACGCGGAGGTCAAATCCACGTAACTGACGAAACAAAATGAGTACTACGTAAACTAAGAGAAAAAGCGTAGGATAGCAGACGACGTCCTTCAGCATTTCAGGTGCGAGCGCGAGTTTGTGACCGAGTCGCGACCCGGTGTGCATCGATTGCTTCGCCATTTGAAAACCACTAACCTGTGACTGACAACTGATTGTCAAATCGCTAGTGCAATTTATACAAGATATTGTGCGCCTACTTATCTCTCACAAATTATGCGACACAGAGCAGGCCTTTGATGCATGTTTTCTGCTTTTATTCTGTCGTATCTCCTTTGTACACTTACGTGGCATTGAGACTGAAATCTCGAAAATCACTCCGTTGACAGCTCTCAAATTCACACAGTGATAGAATGTCAAGAGGCAATCAGAAATGGTTGTGCCTGCTCTACGGCTCTGTCTTAGTGTACCAATACTGACCATCCTGTATCCGCATACTGTTACCGCTACTACTTGGTCTATGTGTGTGCCTGTATATTTTGCAACATTCCTTTCGCTCGTCTTTTTGGCCTCCATTGCTATCATGGCGGCTTCGATGATATTGAAGCATTCACAACGCTCAAGCTTTGTGTAGGTGTAGCCTCTAATTGGACTAACAGAAAACGCGGGATTCGATGGGTTGGAGATTGGCAATGAGCATGGTTGCGTATGGCACACATAACCCCTTGCACTGCAGCTGCTTCGTAAATTAAGTTAAAGAATACTTAAATTTTGAAAGCTTGAATACGCAACCAGGTATGCGGTTTTGAGTGCTTGACGTAAAAATTTCAGCGATATTTGAAGGGCAATGGACATCATCCAAAGCATTCCAATTCTGTTGTCGATCCCATCATCTGAGTACTCATACATTACACGGCTAATGGTTTGAGCATAATCATTTTTAAGGTTAAGGCTATTTGCTAGTTCGTTTGCTCTAATAAGGGCGAAGAATTTAATCCAATTCTAATATTGACTCTCGATGCGGTAAATTTGATCAGAGTCTAGATGAACGAAACGAGATCAGAATTGGGGAATGCAAAGGGTGGAACTGGTGATGAGTGCGGTGAAAATATGTGACAAAGGAGCAACAAAGCGCGCAAGTACCATCGACGAATTGTAAAATTCCCATTTCAAAATGTTGGAAGTTGCAGAAGCTTTCATTGTGGTCCTCTATCCTTCCTCTCCTCCAGTTACTTGCCAGTAGTATGAAATATCCTGAAGAGGAATTATCATCATATGAACTTTACAGCGACGATAAAAGGTAATGAGAAAAGTCCGATTTGCTCACATTCTGCACTAAGATCGATTTGAGATGGTTTCTCAAAAATATAAATTGAAAACGGTTTATACTTGGCAAATGAAGCACAAAAGCAGACTGAATGGAATCGAATTCCATCAATGCATTCAACTGTGGGGAGTAGCAGATGGAATTTGAAGCACCACTTGTCAAGCCTACCAAGGAATGGCGTTAGTATCCGCGAAGTACCAGAACGGCTTCTGGTAGTTAATTATATTGCACTTCACTCAACCCCCCTTGGCCTTCTTTTGTATCAATTAAGCAACAGAAATGTTTGTTTCGTTCCAATACATCGCCAAGGAGGTATTTTAAATTTTTCCTGATTCTGCCTCTTGATCGTGTAAGTGTACACAGATTTACTTCCTTATTAACATTTTGCACATTCTTCGAGCACACTACTCACAAACCACAAGTAGCATAACAGCCTTGCAAGACGGAAAACGTCAAAATTAAATTCACTGCATTTGGGGCAAATACGCACTACCTTTGCTCATTTTTATCTGCTTAAACGCTTTGGTGTGTTGATTTTTACGTGAAATACGCCTAAAGTGCGTGTAAGCATGTGAGGAACACAAGATTGGATTCATGACGGACAACTGACATGTTACGGCATGGTTGGTACTTTTAGCTGCTGCGCCAAAATTCGCTTTATTTCCCTATTTGAGAGCTGCTGCTCTGGTTAGGTTTATATCATAGTGAGAAGGTCGACGTGCAGATTCACTCTGAACGACACATCTAGGGCAATGACTGTTCTGTCGTCTCTCTTCTGATTCGCCATTTAACTAGAGGAAATCGAGTTCTACTTTCATAACAAGACATGCCATGGAAATTAAAAAGAACCATCATTTTCTGAGGTAAGACAGTTTTTTTAATTTTTGGTCAATCTTCTCTGCCCATCCATCTTAGCCGTTGTCAATCTTAATGGATTTGTCCAC
Source organism: Echinococcus multilocularis (assembly GCA_000469725.3). NCBI lineage: Eukaryota > Metazoa > Platyhelminthes > Cestoda > Cyclophyllidea > Taeniidae > Echinococcus > Echinococcus multilocularis. The sequence goes on along the minus strand of LN901762.1, from coordinate 1,116 downwards.
CACGCGCTTTAACGAGTGCTTTTTCAAAATGTGGAATACATCAAAAACGCATTTTTGAAGAGTTTTTAAAACTCAGGGACGACGTTCTTTATCATTAACACTACCGAAGACGGGACAGAAGGCAGTAAAATTCTACAAGAACCGGAAAATACTGAGGTCAATGTCAGCAAGTAGAAAGGAGTTTAAAAGAACCATCTGCTACATATCTTTGCTACGTTTGCCATACAGCGGCTACAGTTAAAGGTTGATGCGCACACATCCTTAGAGCAAATGCCACCGAGGTAGGCTGCTTCAACACAATCATTAAGGTGAGCATATTTTCACTTCTTCCATGAATGAAACGTGCTCGTTTAGTCAGCACACCTAAGCATGTTTATGCCAGATAGGAAAAGGTTATAGATGGGTGCTTTTACTGTGCATTAAACAATGTGAACAATTCAGTCATTTTATGATTGACTAGAAAATACTGCTATTTCTGGAAGACAAATTATGATGTTCAGTGTGAGTTTTGTTACGAAGTCATATATGCACCCTTCTTCTGCCTGCACGCCCTTATAACCACTTGCACACCTACCCACCCATCACCATTGCCGAAAATGTGGTGCTGCATCTGAGTTAGTGCTAAAATCACACTAACAGCAGAGTGGATTACTACTGGCACATCAGTAATTGTAGGTATTGACAAAACGCCGATGACATTGAGTTAGAGCAGTTCAGGTGAACTGATAGGGTCAAAGCTGACATGTTTCATATCGTTTTTCATAATTTTTGCTATCACCTCCTGGAAGTTAGGCACCAATTCGTTGTATCGTTGTGATAAAGCGCACCGCAATGAGTTCAAATTAAGCAATATCATAGGCCACAAAACCAAGAAGTTGGTGCGTGCAATAAATACCTAGGCTTGAAATGGCCATGCATTCAGTTAGCAGCTAAAAAGGCTTATTTGCATGGTTTGTGTAACCCTTCATTGTTGTGACTAATTGTACATCCATTCTGGAAATTAGGCTGTTGCTCGCCTCTTCTTCCTCTTAGCTTAAAAGTTGCGTTGAGACATAATTTGAACGCACGTTTAAGCAGTAGCGATAACAGTGGTTAGCATAACATGAGAGTCTCCAC
>LN901761.1:0-60076 GCA_000469725.3 Echinococcus multilocularis | reverse complement strand
CGCTGCCCCATAGTGTGACCTTTACCTCGTTGACATTGGCTCAACTGAGCGGATTACATTGGCTCCCTCCAAATGTTTGTTGGCCTTGAGGCAGGCCAGAGCAATATTTTCGACTACTGCTGGCACAGTGGAGTAGATATTTGCGGAATTCATTTGCAGGCTTACAGATCCATCTCGAATGTGAGGCTAGAGTGATCGCCTTTGCTTGGTCGATGTTAGCCTGACTGAACAGGTCTCATCGTCTCCCTCCGAATATTTGCTGCCCTTAAGTTAGGCTAGTAATGATGTAAATCCATTACTTGCTTGCTTCGAGGCACATAGCTCCTGCGTCGGAATCGTAAATGAACCTAAAGGATCGCATACACTCTGAGGACATACGGCGCATTACCGGTCCAAATATTGAGGGTCTTGACGTGCAATTAACACTCGAAACGATAAAAGCACAGGAGATGATGCCAACAAGCGTCCCTCACGGCTTTGGCACGTTTCGTATACTTCCTCTGCTAGAGTGACGACGTGCACTTCTTTCATGTCCTAACACTGTGATTCTAACGTCGAAGTTTTAATGTAAAAAAATCAGAATTTCAACAATTTTGGCCACCACCATTTACCAAGTGTGCCGACAACTCTTCCAAACTGGACTCTCTTGTGCTTTTACCCAGTGGTTTTGTTCATGGTTCTTCTGAGCCACTAGTTATATACGCGACGGAAAAAGAAACGGGCGGATGGAGCGGATGCCCTTACTAACCGAAATAATGGGCACACAATGTGATTACGTCAAGGAGGCTAATAGTCCATTAAATCAGTATCGGTGACTCGGCCCCAACTGATACTGCAATGATTATTTATTCAGCAGATTTTTCGCAGCATCTGAGGTACTGATTGTGCGTCAGTTTTATTCGTTGCGGTGATTGCAGCTTTCATATCACCATCACATTCCCACGTAAAATGGAGAACGGGTGAAGAAATGGACTCGAAGAAGGTCAGGACACCGCCCTCTCTGTAGATACATTTATGGACACTATTGAGCGCAATAATTTGGGAGGCACACCCGCTGAAGTGCACGGTAAATATGCAATGCCACAGGGGAACCAACGATCCCACCATCGAGGCTGCCTGGTAACGGGGGAATAGTGCACAATGCAAACTGAGGCAGCACCTGCGATGCCTTTGAGAGCCCATCCACAAGAAGTGGATTATACCATTTACAAATTCAAGCTCTCTTCCGACGCATCACGCATCTGGTGGCCAGAATGCCAAGCACTTCCATGCAGGTAAGGTGACAGACCTAACGACATCAGGTCCTTCCTTCCTGCCACAGTTTATGCAGCGCTTTAGTGGCCAAACACTGTCGATGAGACAGAAGTCAAGTCGACGTGCCAAACACCAGCACAATGAATTGCCGATTGCACCGAGATGAATGGTGGCGCTATTCTGCCTAGTTTGTAAGACGGAGGGGTGCAGCTGTACTAATCCCGTTAACGAATGGCTACGCGAGGTGCCAGTTACGGCTGGAGCGGCGAGGTGCTTAGCAAACACACTTCCGAATTCCATGGACATTGTGAATAGTTGATTCAGATATAGCTGGCTATGGACACCAATCCATAGACATGGTGCCAGTGCTTATATCTGGTGGCATTGGAAGTGACGTACACGAAGACAAAGGATATGGTAAAGGAGAAGAAGATAGCTAAGATGGGGAAACGGGGAAGGAATGAAGGAAGAAAATATGTGCACAGTGGAGTGCACATTATCGCCTATGCTATTTACTCTTTTGCACCTCTTATTTTGCCAGTCACTCAATCATTATTTCGTTCGTAGATATGGCATACCGGAAGCAGAAGCATAATGGTATGAGCTGGCAAAAGCGCAAGTAGAAGTGAAAGCAGTCTGCACTTTCCCGCCACTCAATAAGCATCCTGGCAGTAGCAGACCAAGGTTCTCAACGAATTTGCAATTCCTGCGTGTCTTAGGAGAAGGGATTTCGTTCTAATCTTCCTCTAATTGACCTCACCTTTGGCGATTGCGGTAGGGAAGCTGAGTCCTCCGTGGAGCACATGAGGCACTGCGACGTCTTTTCGGCGGATTTGTCGTTAACCCATCAATTGAGGATTGGAGAGCTAGCTATGTAGATGAAACAGTACAGAGTGAGAAACTAGGCGCAAGCAATGCAGTAAATTATTCATGTTAATGATTGAGGTAAATGGAACGCGTTCATCGCATGTGAGAGGGTTGCATTCACTCATATAGGCATTTTGGTAGTTAAGCTACGTAGGCAGACGAGGCAGGTCGCTAGAGTAAAAGGCTGATGATGGAAGCCGCGTGGAGCATGAACGGAACCGGGGTAATCAACCTGTCCCTTTCCCTGCCCTATCATTGTCTAAATTGCCAGAGATGTAACTGGGATAGGCGCACGAATTATAACGAGTTCGTGCGAAATCAGCGCTGTTCTTCACCACAGCAGCAGAAGGTAAAAGGGACGTAGCGGGTGCGTAAATCTTGCTAAAGGCATTCACACCCGCTTGCCACTAACACTTACTATGGAAGCAATTGGTAAACAGTTAAAGCTGTAGATGATTTACAAGCGGAAGCTGCCTTCGGATACCTGTGGATTGCAAAAATCCTTCTTTTGAAACCATTTCTACTTAAATTGCTGATCACTTAGCTGATTTGAGCAAAAACAATTTTGTGTTAATGTGGCAATTGGTGGTAGAAGAATGTCGCCCTCATCTAGGTCAGCAAATTCGCAGATTTTCGAGCCAGAAGAACCCTCGTAAGTGCTTGCAGCTTAAATAAGGCCGGTGCAATAAGGCAGCCAAACTAAGCTTTAATCGACAGCCGGCACATTGTCCTGCCAAATGGGCCTGCAATTTAGCAGCTACATTGAAGACATAATCAAGATCGTGATCGACGGCCAGACGACACTCATTGCCTATAATTAATTAAAGCGTTTTTCCTAAAACAACATCCATTTTGTGAGCCTCAAAATCTTCCCTTACTTTCCATTTATTCACATGCTTGAAGCGCGAATACCTCAACGCAAAACTGCCGTCTGCAAATGGTTTCCAAAATTTCTGTTTTTAGCCTTTCCCAAAAGTTTAGAGCATTGTTTCGTGAGAGATCTCGCCCTTCCCTACCTCTACTGCAGTCCTTACGCCTTTGGCTCTACTGCCAACGCTGTCACAACCCCCGTTGATTTACCGATCTGCAGAAGTGAAACGACCGCAGCATATGATGTTCATCGTTTCAAGAGGCACAATTTAACGAGGAGAGTCATTGGACAAATGCAGATAGCTGGTAAGTAATTGGAGAAGTGAGTCTTAAGATAATCACTTCCGATGATTAATACCACTAGACATGTTGTGGGGAAAGTAAATCACTCCATCTCATCATACCACAGTTAATGACACGAGTCCTGAGAAATAACATTCTAAATTTCACGCAGAGTCTAATGATTCGTGAATTACAAGCTGCGAGGAATCAAAGGAACGGTGTGAGAAATCAAGTCGTGTAAAGTTGATAAGAGAGCATGCTCACACATGCGGTCCTGGTTGCCCACACGATGTCATGATTTAGCGCATTACATCTCAAAGTTATCTTTGAGTGCATGTATCTAAGCTTCCCAGGCCATTGTACACTGGATTAGGTTTCAAGGGCTAAGGCTAGGACCGATCCGCTTGCAAAAGGCAGAAGCTATTTGGATTGCAGGCGTTATTGAGGTAGGTATGCAGCGGCACAATATTTACTACTAAAGGTGCACGGTGATTGACAATTGCAGTTTGACCTCAGGATGCACGGCCTGGTTCACGCGTACCGAAACATCCAACTTTATTCTCCAACGTTTCACTTTCTCCGCCATCTAAAATGTGCAAATTATGGGACTTCGATATCAAATGTCAGGCGAAAAGCAAACTGACCTAGATTGTCTGCAATACTAAAACCACATTGCTCTCGAAGAGTAGAAGTAAATGTGGGAGGTGTACTAGCACGATTGCAAGTTCTGCATCGGGAGAAACGCGCAAATTATTTTGGTTTTGACTCGTCCACAATTTTCGCTTTTGCATGAGAGATTTATGAAATTATTGTGCACTATTTTCAGCTGGAGTCTTTTGACGAGGGAAAAAGGAAGGTTAAGACAATTTGGCACAGTATGTTGTGCATAACTTACTGCAGAGGGAGGAGTTATGGCCATCTGGAATGCATTGATGCAAATGCTGAGGGCATAAATTGCCTCTCCATTGCTCAATGATTCGATAAATTTGCCAAACAATCAGTTGATGCTGTCACAGGTAATATCCCCCCCAGTTGACATGCACCTGCAGTGGTAATGAATGCGCATATATTTTCACGGCTATGTGATTAAAGGCAGGATGCTTCCTAGCAATTTGGTATTTTGGAAAAAGGAATCATTGTATTTTTGCAAGACATTCGGTGACCTCAGGGGGATGCAAAACGTGGACGAGCAATAGTTTGACACAATGTTGGCAGCGTTGATTCTGGAACCCACGCCAGATGTTAACTTGCTCAAGGCTGATGAAGGAGCCTCCGCATTTAATTGGTGTTGGGGAACAACACGCGGCTAACCCTGCCTTTTGAGTAATTCGTTGGCTATAAAGGGTGATGCTGATGCAAAATGCGTACTCCTGACTAGCTTGAGGAAAAAGATGGCAAAATCATTACGATGCTCCTTGTCTATAGTCGGGCAAGCTCCCTGTGGATTTCTCTGATTGCCTGCGCGTTCATTAAATCAAACAATTTTGCTCCCATGGGAATGGTTTAATCAGCTCTGTTTCATGATACAATACTAAAATGATGGCAACTAGGTAGTGATTTGCACGTACGAACGGCTGCACTTAATGGAAAGGGGAAAGAGTGAAATACTGCCTCATCCCTATCCATGCACTATTTGCATTCCTATCTCCCATACTCTTCCATCCATTTGCCATTAATCCCATTTGGACATAATTCCTAGAGTAAACTGAGGCGCATAGTTTTCATCTGTGGCACTATTGATGAGTTCGCTTAGATTTACTGCAGTTCCTATGTATATTGTTAAAGTGTCTTTATTTTCAGCAAGCCCTAAATGACATATAGCCTAAGATGAAGGATAACATCTCATCGTTGGATGGGTTATTTTGTGCACTTTCGGATGGGCCAGAAACCAGAGGTGACCATAACTTGAGGCACTGTGCTTTATGGCACACATTAAAAAAATGCACATGCTTGTAAATCAGTGTGAGTATATATACACTTTGATGTAAAAATGCCCAGTTGTCTCCTTATAATTTTTTGGAAACATCCAATTAGATAAATATAAATCCACTCCTTCGGGTAACACTGACCCGTGCGAAGGGAACAGTAGGTGATACATACTCTACTCCTTTATTGCACATGTTTACTTGTAAGGCACATAGCTGGGCACATATTCGTGGAAGGTAAATAAAGATAGCTAGGGAGCTCTAAAACGGACAAATGGACATGATCAGTATACCTGTATTTAGCAGCAAATGCCTNNNAAAATTAATAGCTTATGAAGTCGCTCCTTGCGGTCAATCATGAGACAGCAACATATCATTTCTAGTAACTAAGCAAATAATGAACGTGATGCGATGTTTGCCTTATCAGGCAATCCGCACAGTCACATTAGTCGCTTATCAACTCTCACCCCGCCCCTATTTTGCAGTTCAATGACCGACTGCATACAGTGGTATCTCCTGCCTTACTGGTTTGTCGCCTCTAACGAAAAGGTATCGAGTTAGCGTAAACTCGCCAGTGACTTGCCAGTTCTACAGACGCAATGGCAATTTAACGCAATCTACCCAAACAATCCTTGCCAAATATCTGTAAAGCAGAGAAGGCAGAAAAGAAACTACAAGCAGACATTGTGGAATTTGTTTGGAAGATGGATAAATGCCTACCGAGGTGTGATGAGCGTATATGTTCTAGTAATGCCTCTGTCGTCGGATGGACGGCTCTGCATTCAATGCAGTAAACACGTTTTTTGGAATCCTCTCTGCCTTCAGCTGCAGCACATAACAATAAAGCGCAAATTCGGGATGAGTTTGCGAATGTTGCTAGTTTGCTGATTTAGCAACAGAGCACACTGGATTCAATGCGATTTATACAGACGCGAACCTACTCATGTGTTTTTCGATGAAGTGAATGCAAAGGAAATTAAAGCAACAAAATCGCTTAGAACAGATACAGCACGCGTTGTGCATTGCAACTATTTTGTGGGTTGGAAAAATTGCTCGTGTTACTTTGAGCAAATATGAAGACACGCGACAAGGATCATAGGGTGATACTACCAATCTCCTCACCCCTTTGATGCACAAGGTCCTTCCTATGAATCGGGAACGCTGAGCAACTGGAATTGGCCGGGCAGGCTTACTGAATCTTGCCAAATTTATTTAAAATTAGGTAAGAACGACTTGATGGGTCGCAGAAAAAGTAAAATGATACAGTAACTAACAAAAACAAGGGTTGCCTAATTTGACCATTTGTTGCCCAAGTCGTCAATTATAGCACAACCCCAGTTGGTCTGCTCAGTCGCCTTCAACTATTATTTCACTATCGTGAGGTCGCTATACACATATGCACTTAGGTATGCACGCGTAAGCGGTACATATACACAGGGGAATAGAAGAGTGTATGCTTAATGAAGCGTCACCTACTTCAGTGCTTGCGCTTTTCAAGCGCTCGGAGTAAATTGTGGGCACTGAATGTCGCGGAGCATATTTTACACTTGTAAGGGTCCATTGCGACCGATCGTGGGTGAGATGTACAGGATCTGGCCACTGCGCTTGCACTGCGAGTAGTGAGAAGGCGAAGGAATCGCCTGTGTCGGTACTCAGCCACACGTGTAATTTAAACACAAATCAGCACTGGATGCATACTTGATGTAAAGATCTTCTTTCAGTAGCAATTAACTTAAATTGGACTAAAACTACTTAAGAGCAGCAATTGGCCTCAAGTTTGATTCCAGGGAATGCGGTGTTTTATATGCCTGCCCATGTGTGGTTGCTCGAACAAGTGCATATCTCAGTAAGCATGTGCACAAACTGAGGTGTTGATTACTGAACCACCGTTCTATTTACCTACTCATGCACAATATCATCAATCATGATGAAACTATTACACAGTACCACGTGAACAGCGCGCATCCAAATGCTATCAGTATACGAGTGTAACATTTAAAATGGCTAGGCAGATTCGTATGGGTGAATTGTCGAGGTGTGAAAGATGGGATATACATACCATAGCCAACAAAAGCCTTGCTGGGGGAGCCAAAGGATCGAGGTATGGGCGAACACAAACCTTTGACCAGAGTACTTAGGTTTTCTTGTTTGTATCAGCCACCTCCAATTCGGCGTTAAATTTCAATCGGAAAAATGAGAGGTTTGCAAGTCAGGAAGCATCAAACTTTTGCAAGTAGCTTCTCGCCACCTAATTTTTTAAAAACATCGCCCGCGCAATGTAAATCTTCTCATAATATTTCTAATCGCATGCACTATGATTTCTGAAGTAAACAAATTCATAACATGCTAGCGTTAACTAAACCTCACTGACCCGACAAATATCTGATCAACCTCACATTTTACCTTATCAAAATATGTTAGTTTAATTAATTTTACAAACTACGCCACATACGTCAGCCATGGGGTCATCAGTCAACAAAATTGCCCCTGGAAAATATCCAAAGCTCCAGAAAAAGCTTATAGTCACTAAGAACTTTAAGTGGAAGCTAAATTTATACGTTTTGGCCAATGTTCCACAAATGCAGGTACTTGCTACTTCTATTTGACTAACAAACTAATCTACGCATGCTTTTTTTCCCACCATTCAGTCAGCTTGCTTCTCCTTTCATTAATTAGTTGATATTTTAGCCAGTTAGTGCGCGGACGTTGCTACAATTTCCATGCATTTTTAAGTAGCAATTAAGTCTAGGAAAATCACGCCGATGTTTGACCTGAATCATTCGGGTTCTCCATCATTCTCTTCCTATGTGCACAAATCTGTTCCAAACTGTTCCATTATTTTAACACTGCAAGTGGTAGTGGACATGAACTACGTGGAATTCGGGCTTGAAGTCATGATGAAATGCTTGAGATTGAATCGATTGGTTTAGAATGGCAGTGCATGTTTGCAAAATAAGCTGGGACTCTTGGCATAGGATACTGTCTATCAAATAGAGTTTATCGGTAGGTATTTCGATAAAGGGGTAGGTCGTGTTTTCCTCCTTTGGAGGAATTAACCAACACAGCAGGTTTCCAGAGTCCGCCCGAGTACAGATGCTAGTCGGATTGCAGGTATGAGTTTGAGCCTAAATTCGAGTTTAAGTCGGTGATTTTTAGCTGCGTGTGATTAAAGTAACTGATTTATCGTGGACTACAGCCTTCGAGCAGTTGTCATCACACTTGCAGTTTTTCATTCATGTTAAATGTCATTTAACCAGGAGAGGAAAAGTAAGAACAGGGCTCTTACCTCTCAGTAGGGCTCGGGAATAAGTGATTAAAATTTCTATAAATTCGAAAGCTAAAGCATTTCTGGGGTAGGACACATCCAAAACACTACCTTAGTGTGTGGTCAATTAGGAACGATGATAATAGAGTGAGGATAGAGGATGTCACACGAGCATTTTAAATTAATGATTGGCCAAGGATTTCGGTAAGGATAATAGACAACTGCATTGTGAAAATGAATGTTAATGTATTTGCCACTTTGCTGATAATGAAATTATATGCCCAGTAGGTGACAGGGTATCATTAGCTGGAGAGCAAAATTTTGCATCCGGCACTTGCGAGGTGCAGCCCGTCCCTTCGGCTATATAGAAGAGGTAAGAGTGTGATCAATCCACCATGTGCTGAGGTGTAGAGAGCGGTAGTATTGTGAATGCTTTTTTGTATTTGACCTCCACATCGTGTTATGTTGCGAAGTGCTAAAGATCAAGGGAGGACCCAGGTCTCTACAATGCGAAAAGACGCCGGCAGAGCCAGACCCAACTGTTGACTAGGCAAATGCGTTATGCTGCTGTGCAATAATGTTTTGTTAAACTCCGACTGAAGGTTGAAGTGTATAACAACTACTGGTTTCCAAGACAGAGATTAATGATTAGTCTAAAAGTGTGGTCAGCACTGATTCGTGACTTCTGCGTTGCAATCCTAAAGGTGCAGGTGTCTGCATATTCTGTGTCTGTCCCTCGTACGGCTTGCCAAATACATTTTCCATGCCTTATTTCAGTGAAAACCCTACCCCACCAGCCACAGCAGATGGCAACTAAGTGTCTATTCAGAAGGGGAGCGCCATGCTTCAAGATTTCTTAAGGAACTGCAGGACTCAACCCGAGGAAGCCCGACCCTCTTGACTAACACATTGGAGAAACTTCTGCCATAAATATAGAAGAAAGGACGCGTTTCAGAGGCATTAGACTAAGGTCTACCTCAACCACATGCCAAGTAAAAAACCGCTTATCATGCGCGTGTACCACAAAGGTCATTCAAAGAGTAGCTTTCTTTGCTAACGTTTGCTAGGTGATCTGGTTGACTGAGAAACTCTCCTAAACTTGTAAGAAAGGATTAGGAGAGCCTCCAGACAAGTCAAATTCGTCCCACTTTGCATTACTTTCGAAATTTTTCATTCATCACACTATCTAAATTTCTAAACACAACCGAATCAAGTGCATTCCATTTTAAGCCTCAAAATATTTCCAGTTATCCAGCTTGATCTGCAGGCCTTAATTCAAACAATATGTGAGACTTATTAGTATAAGTTTAAAGGCAAAGAGATCTAATGAAGCTACTTTCCTTGCAATGTGGAAGACACAACTCACAATACACGTCTTCTTTACTGTTAAGACAGCAGCTTAAACACCTGAAACCCAGAAAAGCATGTCGCAATTTGCCGAGTTATCACATAAGAGGATCAACACACTGCGCTCATTCCGCGCAGTGTCACAAAAGGTGACGTCTTTCGAGAAGATGCAACTCACAAAATATAGTCTGTGCTAAATTTCCACACAAATTGCTGTATGTTTTGTGGCCACACACCATTTTTGTGAGAGAATAAATCCTCCACACTGGCGATACAACTGCATCTTAGATCAATTTCTTTTTCTAAAAGCCCATCCTCCTTGTAGGCATCCGTTCCTTCTCTATCGGTCTTGGATTCAGTGGATGTGGAGGAATGCGTTGCATGAAGGGTGTCCATGTTCAACGGCTCATAGAAACATATAGAGGACTGGAGTAGGAACGAAAGGTATAGAGAATATTACTAGGCTTTGATTCCCCTACTGTTCCCAAAAACCATTTTTGCCAATCCAAAATACTAAAAAGGGAAATCCAATCGACGCATCAGTCAGAGTTGAGGAATTACTTAATTGCGATGGCGCCTTCGACACCGCCCTCGATCCGGTACTGCTATGTCACACAGTGACCCACGTAGAGAGTGGTGCCATGGTGCACAGCCACAGAACACAGAACATATTGGAGAGATTTGACAAGACAATGGTTCAAATTAACTCTTTTAAAGAATAAGGGGTATACATACTTTTCTTATTTTCCTCACCACTACATCCGACATTATGGCGACGGGCTGGAGATGTGAATTTACGTCAAGACGGTGTGTTGAGACAAAACGCCACCGGCGATAAAACCGGCCACATAGTCATCCACACTGAAAAGATCTGCTTCGGTGGTACCCGCACAACACGCTGAATGTAGATGGCAAGAGATGACTATTGTTACCGTGGTGGCAGAGCAATCGTCCGACGTGGGTAGCAAGTGTTACAACACCGATTCTTGGCAAAGTACAAAATGGAACTGCGGTCTGACACCGGCAGTGGCGGATCGTTCACCAACGCCTTGAGCATTTGTACCGCCTCCATATGAAACTGAGGACAATGGGTTCCAGTGAGACGCTCTGCTGCATAAAACTCATCAATCAGCAAAGTCTGCATCGAGCCGCCTTTTCTTTGAACATCACTTTCTTCTTGTGCAGAGGCCGAGACTTTTATACTAGCAATTAACTGATCATTTGCAGCCTGCCTACCAGTTGATGCCAGTCTTTTCGAAGAAGAGGTCCTGCAATTACAGTTTGTAGGTATCGAGACTGACGAGGCGCTATGTGAAAATGAGGTTGTAGGCACGGCAAACTCGGTGCCGACGCAGCTTATTGTTGAAGTTCCAGTCCTTCACATTGCCACTTTGAGAACGGCTGTTATGGTAAAGAGCGACAGTTTGGCAATTGCACTTATTTACATTAAATACAAAGTTGGATAAACCAATCAATTTGACGTACAAAGAAAATAATCAAAGCAACAGAGCTGTCATCAACTTCTAAGAGGGAAAGAAGAAGTGAGTGAAAACTAGCATGTAATAATAGTCAGAGGCACGTACCAGGTCGACCACGTCAAGGACGGTAAAGAACGCACAACCGCCAGCTTCGGAAGCAACGTTGGCACTGTCCTCGAGTCCTGAGGAGAAACCCAACGCGATACGGCCCTCTCTGAAAAATCAAAAATCGAAAAACCATGTTTGAGTAAGAAAAACATGAAGGACCCAGTTCAATTATAAGAATCATCCCACTTGCGCCTAAAACAGGGCGCAAATGGAGAAAACCGGTTCAATTTTCTCATTGCATACGAATCGTGAAGAGTAGTGAGGAGCTCAGTGCCTTTAATATCCTCAGTAATTTCCTCCTCTGCCAATACCACCAACGCAGTCTGCTTCGAACATTTTTCAAGGGCCAATATTTACCCTGACGCGTATTTGCTACTTCCGCAAGTTGTAAACATAACTGCGTTCTGACGATTGCGTTGGCTTTAATGGTGGCTGAAAATGAGTTACTTCCCTCATTCTCACGTTAGAGTTATATTATTTGCAAATTTTCCAGCCAGCTATTCACAGCGATAAGCGGGCATAACCGAACTGCAGTGAGCAAGCGGAACATACGGGAAAAAGGACATATGAACCTAAAAAATAAAGCCTTGAACAGTAATGCTGTCATTTTGAAAGCACTACGAGCTGGCTACAATGTCAATGAATACATGTCCAGGGGTAGAAAAGAACAAAAACAATTTGAAAAAGAAAATTGACTACTCACCAAAGGTTGACGCTGACTCAGCCTTGCCTCAAACGGTTACGCGTGCATTCTCGGCAACTAACCGCAGAACACTCTTGGTAAAGGGAGCCCTAGCTAGAGATCCAATGGGCATCAGGACACAGGTTATCGGGTGCATTCATTCATTCATTCTCCGCAAATTGCCTTTCCGTCTATACAGATAAAGAAAGTGTCGCCATTTGCCCGCAAATTGCGCTTGCCTAGGCCTGCCTATCTTTCCTTACGCGCTCTCGTTCACCTCTAACCAAATTGATCATATGCTTCTCTCGAATGAAATAATGTGGTGTAGTTTTCACTGACCATGCTACTGACACGACCACGCTTAATTACAGATGAGTAATTAGGGCCGAGGTCACAAATTCTCACCTTCCTTTGCAGGATATGTTTGATTGGCTAGTTTATTTGGAAGGAAAGGATGCGGCAGAAGGGAATAACGACGACCAGCAACCATAAAACATTTGAATTTGGATTGTAAATCGAATCTGATTTTCGGCTACTTTTGATGTGCACATTTGAGTAAATGAAGTGGAATATCACTTCGCTGCTCAGGGCAAATTCAAATTTTGTTTTATTTTTGTGTCAATCCTCTTAGCCACGGAATGCTTCAAGTATTCGTTAGTTGTCTCATACTTATATTTGCCAAAATTAAGAGCATCATTTCTCCTTTTATAAAGCAAAAGTCTTTTGTTCGGTCCAAAGTCAATCTTAACCAGTGACGTCTTTCTGTCTAATGACCAGATCATTCGCTAAGACAGAGCAGAAGAAAGTAAGGTGCATGATGGAATATTCGAACGAGAGGTGTGCACTAATGCCAGCCAATAAAGGATCTCGATTCTCTCCTTTTAGCTTCATCCGTAAGTTCTACACATTAAAACGCCGCTTTTACGGTAGTATATTTAGCAGATGATAAAATAACAGTCTTCTTGCAGCATATGGTGCATTCCAGAGCTGGGCAAGCTTTGGCGCGAATGCGGTTTAAGCAGTGACTACTTTGCAAATGTCATGGCAAAATATAGAAGCAGCATGAATTACTTCCTCGGTGAACTTGTGCAGCACTCGCCATGAAGTAGGTAAAACCCACCACGGAGGTGAACGTCTTTTTATATTGGATGTCATGGAGAGAATTCTTGCCAATACCGCATCCGCTGAGGTGGAATGCAATTTGGCCGTGTGATCTGTTGAAGTGCGTTTAACAGGAGGTTGTGCATACTCTTGCTGCTTTGATTCCGAATTTTAAGTGTTTCGCAATCATTTAAATATGGCATTTGAATGACAGCCCTTTGCTCTCGAATCCACGAATGGACGGTAGAAGAAGGAAGAAAATGCCATAGCAAATAGCACCGTGTACAGATACTCAACTTTGACCTTCGGTAGAAATGCATATACCCTACATCGAAGTCCATTGCTTCATGCTTCATTCAGTTGTCTTATCTCCCCCTACCTCTCCTCTTCTCTTCTTCAACCCTTTATCTCCTTCGCCTTTTTTTACACATTTATGTTACTTCGCCTCCACCGGAAGAGTTCAATCACCGCCATTGTTCTCCCTGGTCAGAGGTGACGATTCACCAAGGAAAAGAATTGGAAACACGTTCGCTAGCTGCGCAGCGATGTTTGGGGTGAGTGGCCAATTCTTCCAACTTATTAATGCCCTTTACTGCACCACTTGTGCAGCACTCGCCGCTTATGCCTCCCTTATGTGCACTTGCAACCACCAACTAACCATCAATAGCAGTAGAAGTAATCGTAGGAACTTATATTACCTCGCTAACTGGTTTACGCTACTCTAGACCTGGCCTGACCTGATCACACTTGATGAGGCGCAAGTCCAAATGTCTACGCTGCAAACTGTCCCTGATCCTAGCATAGGTCGCAGCAAAACTACTCTTCGTAACAAATACCGCGTAAGGAAACACCTCGTACATGTAAAATGATACGAGCAATAATTTAAAGTAATGAGGTATTCTTTAAAATGTGCAAACGTACAAAGAAAAGACATGCCATGATAATGTTTGTGCTACGCGTAATTAAAAACAGGATATCAGTCGTAATTTGCTGAATTACGCGGATGGATAGGGGAGGTCAGGTTTCGCCAAACTACACCTTGGCGTTAGTAATTTCCGTCATGGCGTTAAAATTTAACGATTGCCCCTTTCCACCACTGTTCAACATGCCTTATGGATCCTAGCTTTTTAGCAAAAATCGACTTGCTTAAGAAAATGAAGTGTATTTTAATCCGGCTGCTAGGTCTGAAGGCCCTCTTTTGTGCATACTGCCGTCGCGATTGTAAGGGAAATTCAGCATTTGACCTTTGAACAATCCTGCAAGACTTACAAGGGTTTTGTAACCCCTCCTTTGCTAGTGTGCATTCCTGATTATCATATGCGGAATGTACCCGACTAGCGCCTATAGATTTGTGTCCTTAATCACACAAATTTATGTCAAACTCACCCTAGCTGAGGTAGTTGCATCCTGAATCTTTGCATCTATGAGAGAGCATAGATTTTATAGCAGGAATAGAAGGGGAAATAGAAGTAAAGAATGTAAAAAATAGGAAAATTTTTTAGATTTTTTAAGACAATCTGCTTGTCCGTAGGAAGCTTGTTTATGGAAATCGGACGCCTCTAGGGTTTAACAAAGTCTGGAACGAATGTCGCAAGCATTTTTGTCGTGGTTTTAGGGCGGCTGTTGAGTAAACGACTCTAAGTCATGACAACGGTTATCTTTTTGCTTATAGTACACATTGATATATGTCCCGCATCTCTATCGCACTGACCATTCCTTTTCTATTATCAGATGGGTAGCTTACTTGCCTTATATGAAATTAACAGCTATTAGCTAGAAAGTGTCCACTTCTTCTATGTGATTAGTAACTCATGTTGTTTAACTGGTCAGACACTAATGTGGAGTCAGTGGGCTGGACGTGTAAAACAACAATCAAACCAACAATAAAGGTGAGTTGAGACCACACAACAAGCGTGTCGAAGTGCATGATGTCTGTCGGGTTGCCTGGGCATGTCGATATGATGTCAATAGTAATTGGAGGGAGAGAAGGTGAAAAAGAGGTATTGGAGGAAAAGAAAAGCATTTTCGTAAACAGGCATGGTAGTTAGGTGTTTTTGTGAACGAAAAGCAAAAATGAGTAGCGTAAGAGGGATTTGAATAAGTTGAAGAATAAGAATGCGAGCGAGTGCATTGAGCGTATTTTTATTCGTGACACAGACACATGGGAGAAGAGAAAACGCCTATATTAGCTTTTCAAATAGAACAAAACGCAGGATTTATAAGGATTTACCGGGTTATTTGCCCTTCCAAAAGGACCGCAATTGGCAAAGGTTGATTGGCAATACGAATTGATGAAAAGCACAAGAGGGAGTCGGGCAGAGGTGCCCATATTATTTGCAGACAATGCTCTGCCGTCATGCATTATGTCTGCGTTGGGGTAAGGTAGAAGGAGTTGCGTGATCTTGCACAGAATACAGGACCCGCCTCGTCGTTCAGCTTCTACTCTCAAACCAGTGAATAAAGGCGTCCTTATTGCCAGCATATAGGATTGGACAATAAAGGATGCCACATGCACCTGTGGATCGGTAGCTAGTAAAAAAAACAGTGCTTTCCCGATTTTTCATTTTCAAAATTCATCAGATTTTTGAATTTTTGATATTGCTTGAACACTTTTCTCGCGGTTTTACTGAAATACGTATCTACTAAGTTTTATGGATGTATGCTCCTGTTTCATCCCTTCCCATTGGCTTGCATGGAGCAGAGCTGTGCTCTAGGTCTATAGTTAACCACTCCAAGGTTACGGTCGAATACTATACTATATACTATACCATAAACAAAACTCGTCGCCCAGCAACGTGTCCATTGAATGGCGGTATACCACCTTTACTTTAGTCGACACTTTCGTATGTAATCGTCGATAGCCTTCTACAACCAGAAAACTAGCCTAAAATTATTTAATAAAAATAAATAAAAGGACTTTCTTTTTAAATCTTTAGGAAGGAGAATGGTTCAGGAATGGGGAACATTCATTCTCATCATTTATTTTGTTCTCACTCGACTTCTACTTCCTACTGCAGTTTCCTGCTATCCTGGCATCAACAGCCCTTGCAATTTACGATGTTTAGTGATGAATATAGTAAATGGCCAAGACAACTGGAATGAGTGGCATTTATTTCTCTTCAAATGCAAGAAAGTAGAAGAGGTGGGCCTGCATACCGTTAGCTAGCTCCTCCGATTCCGAGAAGTTGGAAACTTCCTCACAAACTGCTGCGCAAACACAAAGACGGTCGTGGTTTCTGTCTACCACAGAAACCACCATCCATACGACTGGGCACATTGCGGCGCTGCTACAGACAACCAAACATACGGCTTCTCACATTGCGCCATCACCACGGACGGCCATGCACACGGATTCACATATTGTGAGCCGTACTTGGCCAACTCCCGAATCCCATCTCCTCTGCTTTAGGTGATACTGACTTGTATGCTGAGTTGTGCCGACTTTTATACTACACTCGCCACACCCATCCATCACACGTGATGCGCGTGCTCATGTACTTTCAGATCGGCATTCGTACTTTTCGCCTTCCAACATCACTCTCGTGATTCGCCCATCATAATGTAGGCGGAGATGGAGAGACCACTCAACCGAAGATAATATGCTTATTTAAGGGCAATGTCGACGTGAAAGCCGATGTCGGTATCAGCTTCATCGATCATAATAAATATGCCCTCATTTCCACCTATCGTATAGCTAACAATAATACATGGACCGTGCTGCTCATAACACATCAGTGGTCTCTCTTGATTGCATGTCAATTGTAATTTACTCATTATACCGACACCCAGGATGACGAGCAATTTTAAATTTATACTAGCTCAATCATTTTTGATTTCATTTAACGTCGCAACACAATTTTTGCGTTGAAGACCAAACACTACAAATTGTGTAGCAATACCAAGAGCATGCGACCGAAAAGCATATACTAGCCGCTGATCTTTCCTACTTAGTGTAATTCTGTCTACCACCTCCACTGAAAAGTTTTCTGTTTTAGTGCATTTCGGTGATACCCAATGCTCTGTGACTAGTGCAATGGTAACGCCAATCACTACGGATTGAAAAAATTTGCCATAAAATCGGACCCGCTTATACAAATATTGTTACCAGTATACTTAAGGTAGACAATGTTATGTACAAATTCATTTATGCCACCTTGTTCTTGACTTGATGAGCAACAATTTAGCTGCTCCTACGAACGCCTAGTTTTGACTACTATAAGATTGATGCTGAATACTTAGGACCTTTTATTGACTGGCAAATTTTAGCTAAGATTCTAAGCAAATTTAAACTTTTGAAAAAATGGAAAGCTTCTTGACGGCTATAATTGCTACTCTGTAACTAAAGTATCTTAATTGAGTAACTCGGGAGAAGAAGCCTGGATGTTATTCTGGCATATTTGCAATTTAGAATAATTGGATAGTAACTAGAGCAACATTTTCTAGACAAAATGAAGAAAAAACGTTTCTTCCCCAAATTCAACTTAAAATAGTTTTGTCGACAATATCTTAACGCAAATCCAGGGCCATTGCCAAAATTGAATTAAACATGGAATATCGGATATACCTGAACCCAAGCTAGGAAAACGTTGCCAATTGTGATTTACGCTTTTAACGGATTTTTGCCTAACAAAATTGCTAATTACTTTTATGCGTGCAGAAAATTTCTATTTTGCGTTCTCTGCGTACTTTTAAATATATGTACGAAGATTAGTACCGGGCCTTTCAATTTTTTTAGCTTCCATGATAATATAGTGGTAAATAGTTTTATTGCAAGGTAACTATATATCAGCCATTTGGTTGTCCTGCTTTACTCGTACTTCTATGACCAAGATACATCAATTACTGCTGAGGATGATGTATCAACCTTACACAAAAATTGTTTTATTAAATTATTTTTGTTAAATATGGAGCGGTGAAATAGTGTTAGAACATTGCAAAAAAAATTTGCAGAAAATTATTATTCTGATTAGCATTCAGTAGGCTCTTTCACATTTTTTTAGGAGGAGTATTACAAGTATTGCACCCTCCAAGGTTGGTAGCACCCATCCGCTAGCTGATGACGCATTTAAAGCGAGGTAATCCACCCATCTACACTATTCACGGAATGGTTGAGTTTAATGCACTTTTTACGTAGAATAGTTTATTTGGATTTGCTAGTCTAGTTGACAATTAAAATTGCTAGCTTATTGTTTGTACTTTCGGTTAAATAAAATTCGCTTAGATGCTAGGTGGCAAAAAAGCAAGCCAAGAAATACAGGAGAGCGGCTTTACGAATATGGTGTTTCCTTTCAATATTTCGAACGTTATGTTTTTAAAGGTTGCTCTTTTCCCATGGCCGGCATAATTTTTTTCTTAACCGATGTAATCCATTCGCGTAGCAATTGCTGTATTTGCACGACTGTGCTACTGAAATGGAAAAATGGATAGAGTCCTTGTGCTCTTCGGTTACGGTTCTGGTGAAGGCAGTGCAGGCCTAAATTAGCAATTCAGTGAAGTGAAAATGGAAACATGTCTCTCCCTATAGCTGTAGTGATTGTTTTATTTTTAGGCGTCACGGATGTGCTTCTTTAATTGAGTGGACATTAGCTTTCTCTATATCATTCTCACACCTGCCTGATTGATGAAGCTACAGCAGGAAGCACTGACTGATACGGCCATTCATTTAGGCAGGCACGTAGACCGGTCGTGTCCGTGTTCCTCATACGCGCACCTTAGCAAATGACTAAGTCATCATACAACCACAAATACACTCTTTTTCAGCTACACAGCAATGAAAGATCCTCATTCTAGCAGTGACACAGCAATTGCTGTGGTGGTGGCAATAGATCTAATACATAGTTTACAGTCCTAGCTGATGCATTCAGTGTCCTAAAAGAAAGGAGGAAAAGGACCAGCTATAAACAGAACTGCCTCTGGCTGAAAAGGTACTCAGATTTAGTCATACTATCTTCAGAATTCTAACAGGTGCATTAGGATACCACAAAATGCGTTTTGAGTCACTCCATACCCCCCTGTTGGCAAAAGACCAAATGCACCCTGTAACAAATAAGCATATATTTCAACCCAGAAAACACTCGTTTGTGTGCAGAAAAGGAAAGAGTAAAAGAGGTTACTTTAAGCAGAAATCACACACAGATGGTCAAATTCTGGAGCTTAAAGTGGCTGCTGGTGGATAAGGTGGTCGAGCTGCTATGAAGTTCACAGTTGCAGCAGAAGCAAATTCACACTCGCGTTGATTGCTGCGCGTCAATGGAGAAAAGCAGTCCTCCAATTCATCCTGTTTTGCCATCTCTGACAGCCCACATCCAGCCTACCGCATGGGAGGATTGGACGAGGGTATTTTTTAGATCAAAGTCAGTGAAGGGTTTATCAATGCTCTGGGCTGACAGTCCAGGTTGTGGTAGTTGTGTGGCTTGGTAATACTGGCATCACTACTGTCACTAACAGCACCTGCCACTAATTTCTCGATGACCTTGATCCATCAGTAGTATGTGCATGTTGTGAGCAGCAGTGAGGTGCAGTGTTGCGGTGACCGAGGATGAACATCTCCTGGGAGCAGCGTACTTCTCAATAGTAATCTAAAACATGCTTCTACTTGAAGGCTCTGTAGAACCCAAGACACCTGATGCCACTCAAATCAAACCGTTTGCTGTATCTGTGTCCGGAACCTGTAGAGGTGTGGTGACGTTATCCAAAGGGCCCATCAAGCAGAGACCTGATTTAAATTAATCGGGCACGGTGGCGTGACTGTAGAAGCTGCAGGCCATGAACATGCTCAGGCTTCAGACGTTCGACCTTTGTTGTGATTTCTACTCTGTTCTTTATATAAGTTGGAAGATCCTGGCGCCTTTCCTGCATAAATTGACACCTGCCTACGTGCACAAGAGACTAAATCAGTCAGCCTTATCCGTCCAACTACCCACTGTCAATGTCCATGAAATGAGACAATTTGCTCTCAGGAGTGTGGGCGAAAAAGGACGAGTGGTAGGCGGATGTGTGTTTTCAGCTTAGGCAGTAAAGGCCAGTGTAAACGATGGAGCAGGGACTGCCGAGCCAAATACAGAGAGCCCCAATATATCCTGTCCAGGGGGTCGGACTCAGCGTCCAAAGACGCTTCAGCAGAACTCAATCGAGTTTTACTTGGACCAACACCGCCCGCTGATTGGGTGGTTAAGGATTTAAAGCCAAGTCGTTGTGAGCGATGCTGCAAGATCTTTCATACCTTGACTTAGAAAGAACTCAACTGACATTAACTCAATCACAGAGACTAGCACTCGGGAAACTCGAATGCAGGTTAAGGTACTAAATGAAGTGGAGAAGAATTAAACAAACGAGTTGTTGCTCAGATGAACCGCTCACATGCGGGCTTGCTATTAACTGTTACCTTGAGAAGGTTTGGCGTGATGTCCGCAAGTGGAGGACATCAGCGACACATCTCGTTCACATAAATTTGTTACGCTGAGCAATTCTTCTAGCGATTAGTTCAAATTGTTCTTGCGGTATGCTGGGTGCTCTGCTATTAGATAACGAAGGGTTTCCGCAAATGGGGTGATGCTTGTTAAATGAATGGAATAACCTGTTAAATGTTTGGTTTCACTCGGCGGTAAAGGAATTGCACACCTCAGATTCTGTAGGAGTTCATTTTTTTCCTTTGATCATCTGACAAGCATGAAGGCCTTACAGAACATCACTAAATGCTAGTTTCGCCCATTTTATTACTGAATGCTAAGCACTTGTCATCGCAATCTTCCCACAGCAGAGTTGTTAGTCCCTCATGAATCGTGGATGATCACCCCAGGTGATAATGAATTGCAATTAATGAGTTTGTCCTATACTACGCTCACTAATAAATTCACTGTCTGTGTTATAGGCGCCACTTATCTTTTATCCTGTAAACGCCAGCGTTTTACGTATGATACATGGCAAAGGCTGCATTATTTAAGTTGTCGTGTCATCCCTGTCTTCGTGTAATATTTCGTGCACATGGAGCACTTCGTGCTCCAATTCGTTATCCCCTTTTATATCACGAGCTGTAACTTCAGCGGTCGGTTTTGTGTCGACCTCACCATGTTGAGGTGTAAAGTAGTCAGTATGTCCTTGCTCTTGTTTATAGCTGCACTGGATGTATTCAAAGCGAAACGGAAAACAGACGTTTGACTGCTATATGATGCTTTGGACGCAAGTATCAGTGTACTTCACCTGGTAGTGTCTACATCCATGTCTTCCGGTAAATGCGGTGACTTGATGCCAAGAGAAACTGTAAGGGCCTAATGACTCCACGTCTTGCATATGCGATTTCGAGATTTGCTTGCTTGCTTTTCAACGGTCGTGTAGGAGATGATGGCGAGACAAGTAGCTGCGTTTGTCGCATACCTGTAAAGTAGGTTGTGGTGGTGGGTGGGCGGATGTGTTAGCAGATTTTTGACTGCTAGTCACTTCTGGACTTAATTATTCCAGTCTAGATGTGGTCCACGATGGATCATTGTGTACGTCTACACAGTTGTTCCACTATAAATAATTATTGAAGAGGCAAAAAGGCGAAGCGGTCTGCGGGGCCTCTATTGCTGGATAATGTTGTGCATTTCATGAACAAGAAGGAATGAACGATTTCGTATATTGCAGCCATTGCCCTTAATTTGTCTGTATTATTTGTCTGGCTACGAGTTGATAGGTGACAATCGCTCCTTCCGACCACCCTATCCTGATCTATGCATTTGTCACGAACTCACCCATTAGAATAGCTATCAATTTAATGTGATTAGTAGAAGCTTCTTTCGTCGGTATTCTAAGGCCTTTGGCGAGATAACAAGAGATAAATTGAGGGGTTGCACCGCAACACAACGATTTTTGGCCACTAAACCAATAGGGACGAATGGTCAACTTCTGCCTAGCACAAATAACTGCATCGATGACTTCACCGGTTCCAACAGAAGGCTCAAATGGAAGTAAGGTGAAATCCGAATACCAGTGACTTCACAGTAGTTGGCTCGAAAAG
Organism: Echinococcus multilocularis; assembly: GCA_000469725.3. NCBI lineage: Eukaryota > Metazoa > Platyhelminthes > Cestoda > Cyclophyllidea > Taeniidae > Echinococcus > Echinococcus multilocularis. The sequence continues at coordinate 37,902 of LN901761.1, read as the reverse complement.
CAATCATAAAGGAGATCAACGTTGCAAAATGAATCTGCAAAGTGAAATGGATTATTTAAAATCAAATCTTGCTATGTATTTTTTATCCTAAGTAGTGGCGGCAAGTGATGCTTGCATCTGCCCGTAGGCTTGTTGATTCTATTCTATTGCAATTAATCAATTTAATGCCAAAGATGGTGCAAGTGTAGCATCCTATTACCTCTCCCTAAGTTAAACAGCCAGATCATTGCAGTTTTTGGGAATTTTTGTGTCTCCCATTTGAGATTGCTTTAGCTTATAGAGGCCTTTCACTATGTCATAACTTGCAGACTGCAAAAGGAGCAAATTTTGCCGATATCTTAAGTCTCCTTTCGAATTGAATGCAGTGCTTAATGCAATATTATGAGCAATGAAACTTGTATCCTGGTGTGGCTTCCCCAAACTTCCCTAAGGACGAAGGAATACATAATACTCGGGCAGAATACATATATTCAGCACAGAGGAGGGATTCGGGCTACTGACATGGCCCGGAGGCCAGCCCATCTGTCTTGGTACAAAAAGGCCAATTCGGAAGTTGCTCCTCGCCAATACCGAGGGATAAGCGGCCATCGTAATGCACTGGTCCATACGCCTAACAGTGCTTAAAATTTGACTGAGCGTCTCAACGCATTATTACTTTGCGCGTTGTTGTCAATTGCATTCCTGGGTACTGATCACTATAATCTCTTTAGGTAAATATATTTGTAATCATGAGGCAGCGCAATGATGGATGTGCTAGTGAGGGTCTCACTGATGGCTCAAGCAATGAATACTTGTGATAGTGCTAGTGTAAACAGTGGATAAATTGACTGCTCTAAGGTCTGCAATGAGGTACGATGACTGTTCTCACGAAGCTATTTTGGATTCTAGAGATGTGCACGTAGCATGCACTACTCTATCTCATGCGACAATGGACGGAGGATGGAGCCATTTGGCACCACTGCATTATATTAACTGTCCCCACTTTTCAAGACAGTGATCAAATATGGAGACAAAGGCAAAAATTAATAAACCAAAGCGTCTTTCTTTGATTACTTCTAACTTAGAAGTTTGCCTCAAAGTATGACTAATTCTTTTTATTTAGATTTGTTAAGATGCATAGTTATCTATAAACCACTTCTCAACAAGTTAGCAACAGTGAATGGTTAAATTATTTTTCTCCATTTTTGTTTAGATGTGCGGTTATTTACGCCTCGCTTCTCAAGGCGAGTTTTCAAAATGGTGCATGCTCTAGGTGGACAGTCTCTGCCCAGGATAGCATGTTAGTTTTGCATTTACATCCATGTTTTCTGCGTGTTTTTCAGCTTAATTTTTTGCATTCTATTGCACTTAACCTATGGATGCGTTCACGTCCATATGAATGAATGAAGTCTGGTCCCCTGGACAAGTTGATCACTTTCGTTCGCCCCCTAAATACTTTGCCGAAACATATATTAAGTAAAATCCAATGCGAGATCCGCTTGTCCCCCGATTTGATTGATGTATTTGCAATTCGTTAGATGTGGACCCCTACCAGTGTCGCAAGTGTGAGAAGTGTTTCTCCCAAAGTGCGTATCTAACACAACACAGGGAGATTTTTTATCAGAGTAGGTTTCCATTTTACTTTATTGTGATGAACAAACAGCATGTCTTATGGTCTTGCACATTCCACGTGTGCATGGCAACAATTTTTACTCCTTTTTCCTCATGAAATGTAGCTGCTCTTTTGGGTGTGTGGCATGGTGACAAGCTGAAATAAGATGTCTAGCATAATATGTCGTATTAAAATCTCGAGCTCGGCAGTGCCTATGCTGCATAATGCAAAGTCATACCGGCCTGTGCGAATCTGTTGTGGTGCCGCAGATTCCTGGCTATGCGATCCAATTTCCACAAAATGGGTGAATGCGGCAAAGTGTTGCTTAAAAAGAATATTTTTAGAAGACACAAACAAATGAGGAACTTGCCTAAAGAATGCTCTACTCTGACTAAACTAATGGCATCACATAACTCCGTAGGTGGCTTAAAAATTAAGTGCAGAAGCGACTAATCAATGCTGGGCTTGTTGAGGTCAAGCCGCTACCATTGCATTGTTTTTAATTAGAAGGGAATCCTTCCATCCCTCTACATTGCGCCTCATGGGCTGTTGTTGCACCCACGGTTAGTCGATTTACGGAACAACTGAATTTGTTCTACTTACATATTTAGGGCATTTTTGCCATTTTAGCAGATTGATTCCATTGGTCATGTTTTAGCCATTCATAAATTTTTGCCGACATTTCGCGTTTATTGTAAATACCTTTGCTGTATGCTAAAAGGGAGGCCGCTTAAGTGTTAACATTATGAACAGGCGTTTTGCGTAGCAGCGCATTGAACCGCCACGCTTTCAGGGTTCATGAGAGTGGGCTAGCTTTAGCAATAAGGACCTAATTTTTTGCATATTTTGATGGATTGTGTTTAGGTACTAGCAATGCAAAACACCTTCTCCCTTGTCAGAATTGTGGTAGATTCTTCTCTCGTCGAGTCCTTTTAAAAGAACACATTTCTGCGTTTCATGAGGCTGAGTTAAGCAGTTTGAAAATATTAATCCTATCTAGGTTCTAAAAATATCGTTCGTGATATTTAAATGAATTTCGCTTTGTACTGCTTTTACATCACCTTTAGGAAGGAGGAGACTCACTTGCCTGCAATGCATTAAACATTTTTCCTGTTCAAGCCAATTATACAGACACATTTCTTTGGTCCGTGAGAGTAAGTTAATTAATTTTGTGATGGTAGACTTGATCAACACAATGCAATAAAACACTGCATTTTATTACGTTAACATAAGCCCTCAGAGGAGAGACCGTTTACGTGCGGGAATTGTAGTGTATCCTTCATGCGGCGATGTAATTTAAACGCGCACATTTCTGGGGCTAATGAGAGTGAGTGAAGCGATTTTTAACTACCCATCTCAGCCTACTTTTAGTTGCATTTTGCCATGTATTTCTTCACACTGCTTTTATGAAGGAAGCCATTTACTTGCCAGAAGTGTGGTAAAGCCTTCACCCGTGGAACGCGTTTAGAAGCACACATTTCCGAGGTTCATGCAGGTAGGTTAATTAATATTAGTATGATTGCCTTGATCAACACTTAAATGCACATTTCTGATTTGTAAATGCACTTTGCTTTTCACCACTTTTACGTTGCCTTTTAGAGGAGAGACGAATCGCTTGCGGGATTTGCGGTAACTGCTTCACGCAGCGATGTAATTTAAACACACGTATACCTGAAGTTCATGAGAGTGAGTTCGGTGGTGTTTTTGTACCTCTCTTAGTCTACTTCCAGACTCTTAGATCTTAGTGTTTAGCCACTCCTTACTTCTTTACTTTTACATTGCTTTTAGGAAGGAGGACATTCATATGCCAGACGTGTGGTAAAGCCTTCTCCCGTCGAGGCTGATGAACCACACACATTTCTGCGGTTCATGAGAGTGGGTTAATCAATTCTAATGTGATGGCTTTGATCAACATATTAATGCGCATTTTCTGATCCACAAATACATTGTGCAATTTAATACTTGAATTTTACCTTCAGAGAAAAGACCATTTACGTGCGGGATTTGTGGTTCATCCTTCACGCAACGATGTAATTTAAACGCACACATTTCTGTGGTTCGTGAAAGTGAGTGAAGTGATGTGTTTGCACATATCCCATGCTGCATTCACATGCTCATGTCTGAATACTTAGCCGCAATTTGCTTTTTATTACTTTTGCACAACGTTTAGGAAGGGAGCCGTTCACTTGCCAGATGTGTAGTAAAGCCTTCTCCAGTCGAGCAAGTTTAAACGCACACATTTCCACGCTTCATAAGAGTGAGTTCACTAATTTTTCAACGATATTCCTAGTCGATTTTTGGGTGCATACTTACTATTATTCAATGGTGTTGCGGATTTTCCTGCTTTCTTCTGCCTTTTCGAGTCGGGAACAATGTAAATTCTGGGTTCGATATTAGCACTTGAAGTAACAGAGGGCTTTTAAACACTCATTGCCCTTATTGGAAGTCGGATAAATACTTCCTCAACATCATCCACAACCACGTGTGTACTTTTATTGCTTGCTATTAAATAAAAATTCATATTTTACGATTACCATATTCTTGGACCGTCCGATGAAGTTCTACTTTATTACATTCCTGATAAGGTATCGGCATACATAACCAAGCTTCGGTTGTCGCCGCGAAGCAGACATCTTTTATGGTCAAATAGATAGTTTCTAGCGTTGCTATTCAGAATACGGAATCTTCTCTAGTAGAAATTAAGAATGGACAATTTTTGAAGCATGCAAACAAGGCAAATGTTTTCATAGCAGCAGTTTATTTGGTCTTTTTCAAGAATGCTTCTAGATTTCTCTTTGATGCTACTGCTACCACTTTAGTAGTATCATAGTAATAATTAGGTGGTCGCATTCCTCAAATTGTGCAGTCTACTGTATGCTCTGCTACTGACTACACAGCGTAGGTTCAATTTTTTGCTCTTTGTAGAAAGAATATCAAATTACTGTGTGGTGCTCCTTAATGTGCAGAGCAAATAGAATGACTGCATTTCGTTTTTGGTTAGCTGCAAATGTAATTTTCCTTAACTAAGTTGTTTTTGTTCCAGAGCGGAAGCGCGGATAAGAATATTATTCTTTGGTGCAGATCAAGCAAACTACCAGCATGCATGTACATGTATTATCAGCTGCGTCATGTCACACAGATCGATTACCTTATGATGGTGATGTCTGTGCTTTCCGCTTATTCTCTGCAAACAAAGGCCAGCTTGCACATCTTCAACCTTGCCTCAAGCAAGTCGTGCCATTCTTAAAGCCTATATGGTTCGTAACGCATATGCCTTAGTGGTAGATTTTGAGTCTTTCCTTGGGGAGTGGCTACTCGTAGCGCAATGTCCCAAATCCCAATTCCTCCGCAGTCTACTTGCTTTCGATGACACTGACTTGTGTGCTGAGTTGTGTCGCCTTTTATACCATACTCACCAACTTCATCCGTTCCACGTGATGCACGTGCCCACGTACTTTCAGATCGGCATTTGTGCTTTCCGCCCTCCATCATCACTCTCGTAATTCGCCCATCATGACGTGGGTGGAGGTGGAGAGACCACCCATCCTAGGACAATATGCTGGATTACAGACATTGTCAACGTCAGAATAAATGTCGGTGTCAAAATGGACGATCGCAATGAATGTACTGGCATTTCCACAAATGGCGTGGCTTACAATGATACATGGACAGTACTACTCAAAACACGTCACTGATCTCTCATGATTGCATGTCAGACACGAATTGCTCTTCTAACGGTTATTTGCCTAACAACATTGCAATTCGCTATTATGCGATTTCACTTATTTTGATGTCCGTACCCCGCTTGATACAATTCAAAAGCGTTGCCGTTTACTGAAATACAGATTAGTGAGCGTTCTCGCACGTAGCTAATTTAACTTCTTTTAGATTTGACATCACTTTGACGATCAATTTGTGTGCATAAGACCAAATTCTATGCAGTAGGTAGCAAGGCCAAGAGTATAGAGCAGAGACCGTATGATAGCAGTGGGTCGTTTTCACGTAATGCAATCCTGTCCGCCACTTTCATTGCACTGTTTTGCTGGTTCGGTGTGTTTCACATCTAGCCAATCACCATGCGTGGGAAAAATCTGCTGTAAAATTGGATCTACCTATCCAGTTAATGTTACAAATATGCCTGGGGTAGTATGTGATATGTATGAATTCATTCTCGCCACCTTATTCTAGAATTGATGAGCAAAGAATAAGCTGTTCATAGGAACGCCTAGTTTTGGTTGCGACGAGAATGAAGACAAATTTAGACCATTTTACTGACATGCAAGTGGAACGGATAGAGGCGGTGAGCATAACACAAAAGGCGGCACAACTCAGCACACAAGTCAGTATCATCGAAAGCAAGTAGACTGCAAAGGAAATGGAATTCGGGAGTTGGTCAAGTTCGTAAGCGATGAAGTTGACAACTGTGAGCGAGAGTAAGCACAGTTCACAATGTGTGAATCCGTGTGTATGGCCGTCTGTGATAGTGCTTCAATGTAGCCAGTCGTAGGGAAGGTCGTCTCTCTGGTAGATTGAAACCACGACTGTTTTTGTGTTTGCACCGTAGCTTGTGAAGAAGTCTCCACCTTCCATGGAATTGGAGGAGCTGGTTGATGGTGTGTAAGCTTGCCTCTTGTACTTTTCTGCTTTTAAGGCAAAATAAATGCTACTCATTCCTATTGTCTTGAGCATTTACTAAATTCATTACTAAGCATCGTATTTCACGACGCTGTTAATGCTAAGTGATCAGCGGCAGCAGCCGAAAGCCACCACATGTAAAGTATGTGGGGAACGTGATGAGACTCCTGAACTGGGTTATATCACGTAGAAGACCCAGCCGCACTACAGTAACACGCCCTGGCCAAATGTCCTTAAGGAGAATGATTTGTCTCTCATTGTGTTAGATGGCGTAATTTAGTGTTTTCCGGAGTCTCTCGTTGGTAGAATTGAAATTAGTGGATGTGAATTGATTTGAACTTATAGACATTACCATGGTAGCGGTTAAATTGTTGTTTGTAATTGACCGTGTAGATAAATTCCACATTATAAAATGCAACAGGACAGATTTTTATCAAACAAAATTGTTGCTCAGTAATGCGATCTTTGTTTTAATGTAAATTTGGCCTAGAGGGCAGCCTGGACTTCCATCTTGGAGGAATCATTATCCGTTAGGTTTAAATTAACTTTTTAGAAGACGTGGTGTGCCTCAGTGGTGTCAGCGATCCGAAAGGGGACGTCTTGTTACCCCCTCGAGGGGTTGACAACTCTTAGCGTTCGAAGTGAATGGTTTCGGGTACGGATGTCTATAGTTGCGGTGACTCACCACTGCCAAAGAGTTGAAAGGAGTCCAAGTTTGGACAATTGCCAACCGTTGTTCTCTTCACGGTAGCCCTTACTGCCAAAATGTTCCTGGACGTCGCATGTGACCCTAAAGAACGGATTTCTACACTTCCAATGGGTGCTTCGAGGTAAAGCTTAAAGAATAGGCTAGGGGAGGGAGATATTGGGCGGGCTTGAGTTTTACCTCCTAGTGGATCATTGGTCAAGACTGTGGGCCCCATACGATTGAAGGGCCTTCTCTCGTTTGGTCGCGTCTCCTGCTTTGTTACAGCTCACATGCCAACTCGTTACACTCAAAGCAGAGTTTTGCTCTAATACTTCCATCCGATCCATATCTATCCACTTGTTTTATGCACACTTTCCTGTGGAGTGTTTAGGAAGTCTTTAAACACAAAGGATCAATTCTTACCCATCTAGCAACTACCCTCTCATTTTTGTCCCTCCTGGATTGCTAAGATCACATTCGGGTACAATTTAAATGCGCTTACATTTACTTCAAGGTCAAGAGCACTATCCCAGGGACCCACTTCTTCTAGATTCACATATTTACCACTCTTCTTCGTCTACCTCCATCTCTCCGTCTCACGCCATCCACCTTCCCCAGAAGAGAGGCAGAAAATTTGCGAGAATGCCTTACAATCTATTCAACGCATGCCACCTGACAGGTGGCATGGATGATTGGTAAAAATCATACTCACTTGTCTCTAGAGTGGATTTACTCATGTACAGAGGGAGAGTTGAGGAGTTCCCGATCAATTAGATGCTCTACTGCATCACTCTTGCCCTCCACTCGGGTGATAAGGGACCGCAGTTTGAAGATAGCGGTCGCTTTTTCGTGTAGGGTTTGTTCCATGCGATCCTGAATCTAGACGGAGGAAGAGGGAAGAATACCGTTGGATTCGAGGACTGGAATGTGGGAATGTGCTGTGGATTGGCTAATCCGTGTTGACTCTTAACAGAATGTCCGTAAATGACACTCGGTAAATATTCGTATTCCATGTTTTCAGAAAGCTGCTAACAACCTTGAATCATCTGAAATATCTTGTGACGGTGCCTCCAGGAAGAGTTCCACACCATCTTCCTACTGGCCTTATGTATGCCAGTAGTAGTGGATCCGTTGCTTTCACCCTGTCAGCACTTCTGTTGCATTCCAAGTCCACCAACACTTGGGTTGTTTTAGCGCCAAATCGTGGGTACAAAGCTTCAAGAAAGTGATTGTTGTGCAAAGTCATTTGCATGAGAAAAGCACTACAATATCAAAATGTTCTCCATGTTGTCGACTAATATTTGCAAGAAATAACTGTAAAGGTGAATTTACATGTATTTCATAATGAGAAGTCATCTTTTAAAAACGATGCATTTGCATGTCGATATGCCAGTGAATAAAATGTGCAACAAATGCAGACGCAGAAAATGACATTTGTTATTCAGTAAAATTTTGTGGGGTTACAATTATGCACAATGGGTAATGTTAGATGACAAAATGTAGCTTGCTCCTGGTTTATGTTCTTAACCCTCGCCCTTATACGTTTCAAAAGAAGTGATTAATTGGTTGGTTTGTATGGAGAGCTGACAAAAATCAGTACAAGTTTATGGTGGTTGTGGTGGATGTGGGACCATTTTTCTACCTCTAGGAATCCTGGAGTCGAATTCATCACATCATATTGCTCGCGTTTTCACTTAGGGGTACTTTAAACACATAAGCATTATGTAGCACTTTTGTCTTTCAGGCACAGTCTTCTCTGCCCCCCTTTATGTTGCCGTTGTGTATGCCATTGTATGGTTTTCCTTATTACGTTTGTAGGAGAAACCTTGCCGTCGAAAAACACCAGTGGAGTACCTTTTAAGGCTGCATCATGGCGTTTTGAACACGCATTGGCTAGGTATGGAGTTGTGCGTTTCGAACACAGCAGTTTGCAGACAACAAGGCTTTCATCATGCGCACTTCATTGTTGTCTTTAAATAATTGAGTTTAAAGTCCTTACTTTTTCAAACGTTGACTGTTATCGTTAAATGGTGCTTGACACTGGTATGGTCCATTGCAGATTCAATATTGGCCCGAGGCACTACACTAATTCTCCAATATATACCTCAAAATAAGTTGGAAATATAAAGGATAAGGAAAAAATATTACGTTTTACTTACTGGAGTCATCAAAAAACTATTTTTAACTTAGAGGTTTTTTGACTAAAAACTAAATGGTTGTAAGTACAAGATCCCATATTTGTTGTTTTACTTCGATTGTGATTACGCTGATATTGACATGCCAGTTCTATCACCAGTGACTGGTGAAATACGTTATCAAGTACTAGATAGTAAAATTAGTCTAAATTGCCTCAAAAAGTCTCCTATAATTGGATTTGCCTGAGTGATATTTACTAGAAAAGTATTCAGACATCCGATTTGCTTTCAAAAGGGGGGAAAAATTAGGTGACAACTTACTTCCCAGTGTATTGGAGATTTAGTTCCATTGGGATGAAAGACATCAGGAGCGGGAAGTGGACCAGTGGAATGGCAGAAGAGATGGTGGCGGAAGGTGAATTGAGCCCACAAAAGTAAGAAGGGTGTTTGAAAAGTGATTTAGATGGAAAGGGGAAGGAAGGAAAATTACAAAATTATTGAAAGACGTCAGAGTTAACGTCAGTAGGTTGGGAACTAAGAGGGGAAATGACAGCAACTCTGGAATAAAGATTTAAGATAACTACTAAATTCACGTTTCTTTACTATCCATCTTTCTACATTACTATGTGACTAGTCATCCATCTACGTGTACCCATCCATTTGTAGCAACGAATAGCTGCACTATAATTTTTTAATTCGGTTGATCATTTCCTCAAAATCATTCCTTTAATCATAACTCTTCCCCTATTTAGATTACCAGCCGGTCAAACAACATACTAAGAATGCTAGAACCTCGCACTGGAAGACCGCTCCAGCTGTGCATGCATTTTAATGACTGCTCGAAATGAGCCACTGACCAGGGCATTTTTACAGGCAGAATTTTCGGCTCTGCCTCCGCGTTCATATCCACATCCGACTAGACTTCCCACTTTTCCTTGTCCCGCTCGACCTCCTCATTTACCTCCACTTAATCGGCTGCCGATCGGGTGGCTAATAGTTTCAATGGCAACAGTGGAAACAGTGAATAGGCTTGTCAATGTAACAGGTGTTTACTTCATCTGGGACAAGAACAACTCTAACCGATTTGTCCGCTTATCAATACCTGATCACCGACTCACACCTACTAGGAGGAATCGATTACAAATAGCATATGTTCGTAAGTACATCAAAGCTTTTGCAGATCATTAACAAAAGTGCACAATATACGTCTAGCACCTCCCAAGCTAAAGTTTTAATTGTATTTTTACCGGCGCATTGGAAAATTCCAAGTTCTGCAATCGTTACAATTACCTTTTTTCAGATTTATAAAAGTTCAAATATTAATTGCAATTTTTTTCGAATGTGTTCGTGTGATACTACTTTGACGAGTATTTGCGCCGGTGATTTAAATTTGTACATTTTCGGCTGCATCACGAGTTTAACCAGATTAACTCTACCGAGCTGCACCTTCCAATGATGTATTCAGAGTCGATTGCCTCCCGTTTTAGTAAATCTTGTACAATTCGTTTTCCATTTCAGTGTTGTGATAACGTGCTTGTGTCGCCGAGCGTTCTTCATGATCCCGTTTTTTTGATGTTGTTTCCTTGTTCTACGGTTGTACTTGTCGCATCATGTCTCGGAACTCTCTTCTCTCAGTCGACTCGGTACCAGCAAGGGACCTTCCTACTATAGCTTACCGTGCCCATTTTTCCAAGTATTGCATAGCATACTTGGAGGCATACGGTGAATCTTTATACTTTGTGAGGCTTAGACCTAAAACTGATTGTTGAAATTTGTAAAAATAAAACGCATATTTATTCTTGATTAACTTCACTGTTATCCGGCATGGGGAAAATGTCTGTATTTTTTGCACGTTACATATCTAGCTGTCTTAGGCATCCAGGAGATGATCAACGCTGTTGAATTGCTGATTGGATATCTTTTGCTTGGGTGGAGCGTCAAACGACTTAAATGTTTTCACATGTTTAAAAGGTCTTCAGCTATTAGCCCACATCAGTGCGCCTAGGGACAGTAAAATTCTGCCAAGAGGCCTCAATTCCCGTTAGGCCCTAAAAGATTACCAGTAAATTCTCTTTCACAGCGCTTACATTTAACTAGCCATTAGAAGGGTGTCTTTCTCGTGCTAACCATGGTAGATAGGTAGATGCATAAAGCCCCCATCTTGTAGGAGAAGACGTTGAATAATGACACCGTCACTTTTATGAAACCTGGCATACTGCGGTTTAATCAACCAACCACACAGAAAGACACGTGGTAAAAATCGGAGCAACATCATGTAAAAAATCACTCTTCGTTGAAATGCAATTGGTGTAGAAAGTTTACTACTTATGTGTCTAAGGCGGTTTGGATTTAGATGATGGACGGCTTGCATGAACTCTCGGGGATCTCATTCACATAAATGGTTTTAAAAAGGCAAATTTGTTGCATATTGTGGGTTATGCATAGTGGAATCTACATAGTAAAGACACCTCTAGCAGAAATGATCTAATGCAAAAACACTAGCTAAAAAGGTGTGGATAATGGACCATCACTCTTCGTCTCCGTCTATATAACATTTGTCAACAGTGTACCTAACTGAATGCTGCTATAACAATGTACTGCTTGGTGAAGCATTATTTCGGTGTGCGCAGCAGCAACGTCAAGATTGAGGACAGTCCGAGAGATAGGGTTACAACAGAAATGGCTGACTGACTGATTCTGCCTTGCATGCAAGCATGTGGCAGTATTGGCGGAAAAGGCGAACGAATCAGCCGACTCGATGGTATTGACAAGTTTCCTGTGCCGCATGCCATACTCACCCCTGTCTGGTAAGTAAACAGACAACATGACAACAATTGAAACAGCTTTTGGGCGAAGTAGCATTTAGGTTTTATTGCTTCTGCCAATGCCTCGTAGTGGTGGTGGCGGCGGCGGCATTGGAGATCAGACCTGGTAAACAAGCCGAGATGCTGCATTCTCAGTGCCTTAAAAGATGGGACAAAAGGGCCCTTTCATTTAGGAAACAACTTTTAGCGAAAGCGATCACTTAGATTTAATTATTTTTTCGTTTGCTTTCGCAGCAAATTCTGGCGATAACTTCCAACTACATACTGGTGGATTAAGCCTCACAACGAACGGCAATCTGTGATAGGCCGCTTACAACTGAAATGAACTCTGCTGAGAGCCATTTGGATGTTGAGTTGGACTCCCTTCTCCAGCGCTTTTCTGTAGGAACTGATCCACCTGGGCCACGTGGACGACAATGCAATTAGTCCGTCAGTTATCATCCACCCTGAGAAAATTTATACGTTTTTTTTAACTGGGTAGAGGAGAAAGTAATATGAGAAATTAAAAGACGGAGAGCTTGAGAAACCACTTTCAAGATGGAAAATCGCAAGGCCATTAGACAATGCACCTGAGACCCTCATTTTCAGTGCTCACGTTGCTCCAGAAACTTTTGATGGCTAAATGCAGACACCATTGTAAATGTTTTTCGTCTGTTCGCCTTCTCCTCCTACTCGCTCTCGTCAATGTCTTCCTACACTGGTCCCTCCATTAATTGTTCCACTCCGCGAATTGATCGGCTCCTGGCTGTCCCTGCATCCACTACACTCCTACACCTCACTGGGTAGACTCTGACAGGAAGAACGAGAGAGGGAGGATAGTATAAGAAATGGCAGAATTTACTGGAGAACAGTGCACTCGGGGCTCCAATGAAAAGGATGGGCAGTGGGCAGAAATATTCGCTACGAAGTCTTTGCCTTCTGTTCAATTGGAAATTTCCAGAGCAATGGAGGAATTGAAATTGTGTTTCCCAGGCGCACTCCGCCTAATCCTCTTGCGTCTTACGGTTTCAGTAGTAGTTTCTTCTTTCCGTAGTTTCCAAGACTTTTCTGCTATTGCTTCAACTCTTGCAACGGTATGGCGACAGTGCAAACGGCTGTTCTATGGAGGACTATTTTTCCTTAATTGCTTCGCAGAGACAGCGCTTATGAAATGGTGCATTCTGTATCTTATTGGGAATGGCAAATGTCTACCTTTAAAATAAAAGGCGCGATGATCAAGTACTTGTCCGTTAATGTTGTGCCCAAAATGCAGTCCTTTCATGATTTGCTGTTGCAAACGAAGTGGGCCTTTATTCGGGTCAGTGATTGGATGGTCTGCTAAGTAGCAAATACTCTCTCCGTTCCTCTATCCCTAGAGTATGTTTCAACTTGGCGTCCCTTGCATAAAAATGAGAGATCGCTTGAGACAAGCTGCGCTAAAGACACGCCTTAGGCAAATATCCTTTATGAGAATGATTTGCATTTTTTGTGGAAACAGTTTACTTTACCGACCTTTTGTGAGCAGGTTGTGTGTAAAAGGCAATAGCATGCGAAGCAAAGTCAATCGGTGCATGTGAGTGAGTAATACACGGAAACTGCATTTGCCCTCCACATAACCCACTGTTGCAGTCGCTGCATCCAATTCAGCATGGCATTGAGGACGAAGTCGACTAAGCCAGCATGTGTTTATCATACAAGTGCAAATGCAAAATTACATTGGATATGCTGCCTGTGCTGTTGTTGAATGTTCCAGTGCCACTTCTTCGGTTTGCTGCAGTGTGCATATGGTTCGGAGTGCAATGTGTGCTCGTTTATTATCTCGAAGACACGAGTAGCACAATTCACAGCGCATTATTATACATTGGGTCCTGCAGCATACAACCATCAGGTTTAGATTTTTCATTTTGTTAGATGCAAACCATTTGTCAGTCCCTATCTGTTGTGGACAGCTCGGGGGTCACAATGATATCCACTTGCAGATAAAGCACGTCGATTTTATATTTTGATGGAACATTCCTTTCGAATGAGCACACACCGTCCTTCGTATGCACCATTTTTTAAGAAATAGGAAGGCCTTAGCTTGTACGAATGCAAGTGTCTTTAAGCGCAACCAATTTCGTTTACTTAATTAAAAATATGCTTCAAACACAAAAGTTGATAGCCCCATGGGCTGTTCGAGAACCTAAGGAGAGTGTTGTTTCTTGTGGTAGTGCACTTTAGCTGTTTTATTCCTTCACATATTGCTCAAACAGAGATGGAGAGAATTTGGTCCGGACGAAATAGAGCTATGCCATTTAGATTTTTTGGTGCTCTGTCGAGCCCTTCAGTCACCCATTTATAAGTGCAATCCATGAACGGCATCATGAATGGAGCTGGCGCCTGGCCTTGGCTAAGACGTCAATGAATAACAGTTAGGTCGCAACCACTCTGATTTTCCCCACAGTAGCATTAAAGTCATGTGATCATAGCCGACTTGACACAAGATGCATTCATTCTGGAGTGCACGTGTAATACACCGCATTCTGCACCAAATGCATCTTGAGTGAGTGGAAAAAATGGATCACCAAGTAATTGTGGTGGTGTTAATGTTAAAAAATTGGGATATCTAACACGACAAATTGGAGCACTTAATCAAGTAGCCTCATTTCTTCCAACTGTAGGGAAAACGATGTGCCAAATGATATCGGGCAGCGGATCGTACGCTGGAGGCTTAAATTCAAAATAAATAGCTAGGTGCAAGCTAAGACAAAATAATAATAAGTTACCATTTTAAATCTTTCTCTCGCTGCCCGTTTGCACCTATATACCCTCATCTCCCTAGGTCCTCCCTAGCATTCGATTCTCCTAATAACGATACACAAGACTGGGCTTTAATTCGGTGCGATATTGCCCCAAATACCCCGATCTCAGTGGCAAATACTGCCTCAAGGTAACTCCACCCAACAATTCGGTTCCTTTTTGTTCACTTTGACTTTTCTTTCCAATACCAAGTTTTACCAAATAACAATTCCTGCACTAGGTCAGTTACAGTTTCAAGATGTCTGCAGCATCAGTGCTGTTGCCAATTTTATGGCAATATTTACGTTACTGGAATACCCAAGTAACATTTGGCTTTCCGGTTAATGAATTGATTTTCTTTTTCATTGTTTCTAATGCACGATCACCTCCGGAAATGTTATTTGTTTGCCAGTTTGCTAGTAAGCATTACAGTTCAATATGTTCCGTCTCTACCAGTGTACTTCGGCTCATGGCTCGCGAGCGCAACATCAGAGGCCAATCAGAAGAAGCAGCTTGTTCCTACGTCATGCAGCGAATGATGCGATTGGCTGAGGCTTGGTGAAAATTAGTCGTGCAATTTAACGTCAAGCCTTCCGTAGCGTTTGCTCTTGTGTTAAAATACATTCAAAGCTGTCATAAACTAAAACGCATTGGAATAGTGCCTGCTTACAATATTCAAATTGTTGATAATTTGCTAAAAAGGTCAAAGCATGCGTTAGAACCTGTTATTTAGTTAGGAAAAGGATGTTATTTAGAATATTCATGCAAATAAATTGGAATCAATATTTCGTATAGCACGAGGTCAATAGCTATGGTCAATACATTTGACAATGCATTTTGTTTGTTTGTCTTCTGAAAAGCCGAGTTGCTACTGGGGTTAACCCTACCATTCTCTGATTTGATAGGCTCTTAGTGGTTTTTATGCATATTTTAACACGGTTACCTGATTTATGCATCTAATTCATTTGGTGACCTGGTTAATGAACCACACTCATGGTGTTAGAATCTAAGCCACATGGAACATCAAGTGGCTATTTTCGACTGTCGTGCAACTCCAAATGCATGATTGATTTTAGGAGCAGCCGGTATTGTAGTGCTGTTATTGAGGAGGCCGCATAGGTGCGAGGGTAGATATCGCTTGTACATACTGTACAGGTAAGTGAATTATCTCCCTTCTGCATTTAGCCTGCTTCTTATCCGATTTCTCCTTTTGCATAACTCTTTATAAGTAGTTCCGTTTCCAGTATTCCTTCCATTATACAAGGCCCAACTCTACCCGTTTTCGTCTGCGCTCATCACGCGAAAGTGGGCGGTGCTCGTAGCTGTAGCCCCCTTCTCCTCTATCCAACCACTTTCGTCAATTTCTGTCAGGCCACACGTTCCACAAAATTTGAGGAGGCCCGATGCAGTCTCAGCATTGTCAAAGTAATGCATTTGGCTGATCAATGATTTGGTAAATAAGCTGCGAGTCCACATTGCAATTTAGGTCACTTAAACCACCCTTGTGGTGCTCTCGGCACACAAAAATTTGCCACACTATTTGATAGTCCGCGAACAACTTTCCCCAATCCTCTACACTTCCTTCCATCTGCCACCAGTACTGCATTCGACAATCCCATTGGCCAGCTCTCGACCCACCTATGATAATGATGATAACACCGACTCAGCTATTGACTTGCAGCTACAATTAACAAACTTCATCGTATCCCAAGTAAAAATCGTACCCTGGAAATGCATTACATTGATCACTGTTTCCCGTTCAAAATGCTGCCTATGAGGCATGTCCTCATTAAATGTCTACTGCTTTTAACGACATAAAGGCTAAGGCATCTGAGAGAAAAGTGGTTAGAAGATGACGCCGTATTTTGTAGGCTTACGAAAGTATATAAACTATTCAATTATACTTCAAGCTTTAATTAACCTCCGCTTCTTCTGAGGAAGTGGGAATAACGTTTTAGATCCACGACAAATAAAGTAACTTGAATGCAGCTTTTAGGCAAGAAATGACCAGTATGTGCGATGGCTGCGACTGAGCAGGTGCCGTCAATCCCTGAGCAGGAAACGTAATCCACTCTCCTCGAACAGTGACCCAGTACAGATGTCCTCACACAAAAGGGTCTGCACGCTCCAAGTGCATGAAGGCTAATGTTGAGTAGATCAACACTGAGCCTATCACACTGGTGGCACCGCTGGTGGACCTGGTCTCTTTCAAGAACGGCACGGACCTCGAATTTGCTACAATTCCATATTTGAGCAGTGGTTTTACCTCCAAAGTCAGAGGGTGCTTCGGAACCAATGCACTCGTCTATCTTAAGGGAAGACGTAATTGAGAACACGGAGGTAAAATAGTGCTGCACCACCTTAGCTCAACTCGTCATCGACGAGGAGGGGCAGTCTTTCACCAGAGGGTGAAATGAGCTCTAACTCCGAAGTGTTCTCCATCATTAGTGAGGGATGGAGCACAAACAATCTATTAGTGTTAGGAGTCCTTTTGAAATTCGCAGCATTCTTAAAAGGAATTGGTTCTGCTGCACTGCCGTAAGTACGATGGGTTCCACTTTAATCGCATCCTCCTCGGCCTTCGCATTCTTTGAGCAATAAGACTGAATAGGTGAGAGTTTCCACTACTGGCGGCCTTATATGGAGCAGGCTGGCTAATGTAATGAACAATTTCATGTACCCTTCCACCTCTGGAGCAAATTACACCCATTCTGAAACAAGATTCGCGTTACTTGACCAACTCTTACCTACTAGTTCTACCTAATCCAAGATTGTTTACAATTTCACCATTATATTTTGCTCATGACGTAGAGAAGCACTCTAAAGTCCAGACCAGATTCTCGTGCATCACTAAATAGACCCCTAAATAAGAGAATGCGCCACCTGTAATTCCTTCTTTTTGGCAATTTTCATCTTCGCCGCTTTAATTCTTCATCATTTAACCAGAGCCACGATTGTCAGCCAATGCGTTTAAATTTGGTCGAAGAAGCGTTTGATACGAACGCTGACGATCGCACAAGCGTTGTCAGGGGAGCTGCATGTGATTGCATGCAGTACACTCTTGACTCTGTCCGCATTCATGAGCCTTAGTGAAATGCAACGCCTAATGTGACGCTTGAAGATCCTACAGGTGGTAGAAGTGAAAATGAATGACAATGAGTTTTGAAGTCAGCCGCCCTAATTAAGAGTAATCAAAGGTTGTGTACAGGAAGCAACGCATTGGCCAGGGTTTCGTGATTAATTGGGGTTATTTGTAGGTCTCTATCGGATCCTGCAACATCAGACTTGGGTTAGGTCATCCCTCTGTAGCACGATATAGCCATACTTCCGATGATCAAAATTGCTTGGATTGTATGGTTTAAACAAGTTTAAATTAAATAGTTAGATTGTAGCAACTTGATATTGTGTTTGACCTCATGCTTTGCAGTGTAAATAATTTAAAAATTTTGCTCAGAAATATAGCCTTCTACGTAGCAGTCCAGTCCACTCTTCTCAATAAGTAACTATTCTCTTTAATGGAACCGAGCTTTAACCACACATAAATTGGGCAGATTGAGAGCAACTCAAAAAGTTTCTTCTTTCTTTTTCGAGCTCCATAGTGGAGGCTAACGGATGTCCTCACTCCTCAAACTGTCAATAATTTTAGGTACAATGCCTACACCTACTTGTCGAAAACCATAGAAAAACTGTGTCATGTATGATCTGCCATGATCATTGATGTCGAGGTACAGTCGGAATTATCGAATACAAATGCGTCTCAATTTTTGCTACCCCCCATTTTGAGACAATGTACATGCATACATACATACATACTAGTACATCCACCTAACGGCACAGACAACGCCTCAAATGCAAAGCTACGTATGCACTTGTATGATGAAGTCAAGCTGCCAATTCCTATCTTCGTCCCAATCATATATTGAAAATGGATGTAACAACTGCAATAGTAGATTAGGTGGAAGGTAAATGCCATTTATACGCATCGCTTGCTCACATGTACCAACTTACTTTGCTTCACACCTTATGGCCTGTTATGCACAATATTCAGCATAATGATTGCTCAAAACGGGTCAGTGGACTAAACTGTTTTCGCGTGAATTGCAAAACATTCCGCTTTGGGGTATTTGGGCTACGCGTATTCCTAATCCGACTGGAGCTTCCACGTAACATAACTTAGTTCAGGAGTATCACCACATTCCCCTACCTACTTTTTATTTGGTGGCTTTATACTGCTGCTGCTGCTCCGTCCACATTAACAGCGTCGTAATGATTTGAGTAATTGCTCAAGACAACTAGACTAATTAGCATTTACTTCGCGTTAAAAGCAGGAAAGTACAAGAGGAGTGCTTGCACAATGTCAGCTAGCTCCTCCAATTCCAAGGGTGTTGTGTCGTGGAATTCCGTGTACCTCGAAGACGGCCACTCCTATGACTGAAAACACTGCGTTACCACAAAAGACGTCCACGCACAAGGCTTCATATTTGGCAGCTCTGCTTACTCTCGCCCATTGTTACCAACTTCAACGTATAATGCTCGGCCGACTTACAATTTTCATTTCCTTTGCAGCTTATTTACCTTAGTTTGTACTAACTTGTGTGCTGAGTTTGGGCGCCGTCTGTGGTGGTGCCCCGATGTGGGAAGATGTGTTCGTGGCCATCTGAGCTGGTGCTGCAATGCGAGGAGTCCTGTGCTTGACTGTGTGTAGCGGTGCCGCAATGTGGTCAGTCGTGTAAATGGTCATCTCTGAGGTAGACGGAAACCACAACTCTTCGTGTTTGCACTGTTGTTCGTGAAGAAGTCTCCAATGAAGGGCGCCAAGTGTACCCATTATCCTGAATGCTGGATGGCTGACCAACTGAGTTTCTTGATAAATAAAGGCGTTACGATGCCTAAATTATTCATTTGAAAGTATTTATAGTGTTTGATCGTAACACTTGAGTAATTTTCTGTTGACTTAGCACATACCTCTGCCACATGCTAGCCAATGAGGAAGGTGGAAACAAGAGTACAAGTCTCTAAAGCGACGAAGTATGACTGTTTAACCAGAAGCTGTGAGCAAATCGCCTTCTTAAGTGCTGCCAGACATTCTCAGCACAACAAAATGGGATGTATGCCACCGGAATATTGCTAAATTTTAAGTTATGCAGGACGGCAAAAACGGACTTCCAAATGCCAATGAAGCCTTAATGGTGGGTGGTTAAATAATCCTTCATGCGCTTTGCTCATCGTATTGGCCACCGAGGGGTTTATACAGCATTTGACCTTTTAACAATCCTGCAAAACTTACCGTGACTGCTATACATGACTAAAAATCTTCCAAGTCTTTGTGAAGTGAAATAAAAATGCTATAAAATCACTCACGGTTGCACATGCTCACACAGCCATATAGACAATCAGTACTACAAGTAAGTAGTGCATCCACACCTGCGCACATTTACAAATAGATGCAATTAATTTTGACATAAAATATCATTCACACATTTTAGCATTTTTAAACATAATTTGGAAAGAGTTGGAAATGTAACTCCTAATCTTAGCGCAGGGGCGCCCAGTTGCTCCGCCAACATGCCACGGACGGGTGATTTGGCTTTAAGGGCGGACCTCCCGGTAAGCAAAATAAGCTTATCCTATCCCAATACTACGCTTTCTTTTGTCTTTTGGGTTAGTCACGGGGTGCTGCCTCAGTGGCAGTGGAAGGCAAACTCAGCCCTCAAACTCAACCACTACGATTTTTGCAACTGATAAAATTAGTATAAACGCAACTAAAGAGGCATATATGCTGCGAATGAGAGAGTTAATGACGTCTTTTAACTGAAAAGCCACAAATATTGTCCACACTTGGCAACTGCCCTAGTCCCCTAGTCAGTAGAAAGGCTATTACAAACCTAAGCGATATTAGCCGTAGGCGATACAAAAGTTTTGTTGCTGAGCTGTCTAGCCTGCATGTACGCAGGCACCGATTTTGTAAACACACGTCGCCACCCCCAATCATCTGCAAGATGGACAATTCCGAGGCAGATACGGCGAGACAATTCTGAAGCGTAAGTAACGTAGTATGGAGAAAAGAAAGCAAAACATTCCCAATATGAGGCCATGTTAAATTGCGTAGCTTGTTGCATGAAGCCTCTTTTGGGGTATTATTCCCATGACCAGTTGTGGACATGCGTGATGGCCAGCACAGTCCCCCAACTTCAAATACACTTTCCATACAGAAGAAAATTTCAGGCCCAGTAGTAGTTTCTAGAGGAACCGGTTGCGTTGCGATCAAGTATCCTTACAGTTGCAGTAAAACGACACCACTGGCAAAGATGGCTCGTAAGTATTATTCTTACGCTACGCTATGGGGACGGCTCCAGTTTAAGGTGACACGGAGAAGTGAAGGCGTGCTTGAAGATTGTGTAGGTGCCTGCAACCCATGAAATACTTGCTTGTCAAATTTACGGGTGTTTCCTTAGTAGGTCCATGTATTTTTAAGACTAAGTTTATGCGCCTGTTGAGATTAACGTGCTTGGCAATGTTCTTGCATTTTTAAAAGTAGCTGAAATATGCTGCACTAGAACAACTTGCAGTTGGTCTACCAGGTAACTTTTAAATAGCCTAGGGCAAACACGCTTGGGAGCCTAAATGCTAACCTGGATGCTAAATGTGCTTTGTGAGTTGTTTAAATGGACAATATTGTTGCCCGTTCCAATTTTGGCCTTCTCTCTGATAAAAGTTGCACTGATACAAAGCGTTTCCGACACTTCTTATCACATTTGCTTTTTTGTCACGCCACATATATGTGTCATGTGCAGTAGAATATGACAACAAATAGGGCTTTATCAAATCATGTTTGCACAAAGATTGTTTATGCTTCGATTAATAATTATGACGGAGTGATTATGTGTTCTAACTTTTGAGCAGAAAGTGAGCCTACTTCGATCAGCTAACCTCATTCGGTGTGGTTATGGAATAGATTTTCTGACAAACTTACAACTGCTAACTTAAAAGTAGCCCCTGGATATTTTGAAAGGGATTTACAAGAACGCACTTCCTGTTTGTTAGGTCAGTCTTTTATTGTGACTGCGTTGCAATGGGTAGATCATGAAACTTGCCCAAATAGGCCCTCTTAAATGTTTTTGCCCATTTGGAAGCGTCGACTTCCATTCTGCGATGTCAGTATTTTTAGTTTTACAACTATTATACCGGACACTGGGTTCCCTTGCCTAATTTGGAAACTCAACATTTTTGCAGTGGATCTGACAGCTGCGTCAAGTCGCCTGCTCTGTCGTTAGGGAATACGTTAAGATGGACTTTGATGCTTTGCCCGAGGCTGTTCTGCCTCATCTCATGAAATTTGCCTTTAGCATTTTATGCCTGGATAAGGAAATTTGGATGAGAATAAAGAATAAGTCCGGAGATTCCAACAAATTGCTGCTGCACTATTCATAAAAAGTCTTCAATGAAATATTATTTTGACATGTCATCAAGGCCAGTGATGAATCGAAGATCTCCCTTATTATTTCCACAACCTTTACGAATTCATTTACGCAAGTGGTTAATAAATGACTTGAATCTCATTATTTGAACTGAATATGAACACATCTGCTATGTTTACATCCTGGCGAAATTTTAAGTAATCTTGATGCAAACCTGTGGCATAATGCAGAGCAATTGGAGCCTACCACAGTTTCATGTGAAATCAGCGCGAACACTGATACTGCTGTTGCAAGAGATTCTGGACTGAGGCGTGGTAGAACGACGATGTCGTTCATGAGGCGGTAATAATTGTTCTTTCTACGTGGAAAGCACCAGAATGTCCCTTTGGTCAGAGTTCACTTTTCAAATTAGTCTACATTTTAATGGGTGTGTCCGTGGCGATCCCGAAAACCATTAGGATACACTTAAACGTAGGAGTCAATTGTGGATGATGAACATGTGTGTGTGGAGTTGGTGATATATAAATGGTTTCCATGGGAAATATGGAATCATGACCATGTGGATGCTGCTGGAAGGTTGCGAGTATATAAAAAGTAAAATGAAGTCGGTACTGCGGGATCGGAGATCACAAAAATGAGGGAGTAGTGAAATAGTGCCCTGACGACCTGTTTCAACAGTGTCCGCTATCATCAACGGGCGCGAGGCAGAGATGAAATAGAGAGTAAGCATTTTGCATGCTCACGTTGGCCGGACATATGGGTTGTGTTTGCTTATGTGCTGTGAGTGACCAATTTCAGTTGAGCTAGCACGTTGTGAGATGCACATATTTGGACGGCCATATTTCCCTGACACTTCGTCAATACCTCTGAGGGAAGGGTCTGCATACAGTAACTTCGGTAATTTGTGCAAGGTAGTATGAGGTGGAATTCGTTTGAGGTGCAATTACGCTTTACGACATGCGAGTTTGTTGTGAGGCTGATTAGCAAATGAAGTTAATCTAGCCCAGGCACATTGAGGCATGATATGGGACTAGTCCTTAAGCGAGTCAATAAGGCGCCAAAGGTATGGAATTTCCTTCTTCTTTAGTCAATGCAGAATGAGAAGTAAGGTTGGGAGCACACTTATTATCCATTCTTGACACTCACGAATCCTGAATCAAACAACTTTAAGGTAGTAGGAACGCGCATTGATACGTTGAGCGAACCGTGGAAACGACAGATCCCATAAGGTGATGTGCGCGCTGCTGCATTATGAAACTGCATGCAAAATCAAGTGCAGCAGCGTCAGCCTTGTAAATGAGAACTCCTTCCACGTCGGCAGTAAAGAAATTTGAGTACATTTTGGATAATGACATTTTGAAATCCATAGGCTTGATGGAAGGGAATTGTTCCGAAATACCCAACACCAGCGGAAATCTCTTGGTAGACTTTTCTCCATTAAGGAAATGGAGTGATGGAGCAAATAACACCGACCGGATGGCATTTTTTTAAAAAGCTTAAGTCGGGTAATTTAATTGCTCAATATTTTCTGCAGATAATTTAACTTCTTACCCCCAAATAATGCGAAACCGCAGCTGCACTTAGGACAAGATGAATTAAATCCTTCCAATCCAGTGATGTTGCAGATGGCATTGAAACTGACGACGAACCTGTGATCGGGCATGTGACCAATGCAATGATAAGGTTTTGCCAATCTTTTATATCTCTGCAAACAAAAACTAAAAAATTTTATGTAAAAAATATTTTTTTGCACAAATGCGAGACGAATTAACTTCTGCAGGTGTTATTTGCTGCCTGTGGTAACAGAGTCTATTATAAACGCTTCTGGCACATTCGAAGTACCTTTGAGTGTTATCGCACAGAAAAGCAAACACTACCGCAGTCTTCCCGTTCAAACACATGGCTAACGTTAACACCACCCTTTCAGCTAATTGCATCATTTGGCACATGACGTAGGACAAGACTTTCCCTTCTGACTGACCTGTGATGTAGCATGGGAGAACTACACGCCCAAGTGCACCAATAAAGATATATAGCATACTGCATTACTATGAATAACGCCATTATGGTGAAAAATCAGCCTTCTAGATGATAACTGCTTATTAAAAGCACTGGAAGGAAACTTGTTCTCCAACGATAGAGCCAACTCACATCGAAGCTGGAAAATGAGATAAAGAGCAGTTGCGATGCGTTGCGACAATATTTAGATTGAATCGTGGATACCGGAACACAGCACATGCACTATAACACGACTGATAGATGGACGGATAATAAGGAAGAAGTCTTTAACCAAATTTTGCCACAGAAGGCAATAAGCCAATTTTAACCCACCAAATGACGGCTGGCATTCCTCCACCTGTTGCTAGCATACCTTGCAGTTAAGCGATAGCTGCTCTTTATACATCCACGCAGACTACGGGTAGCTGATATGCGCCTTGCGTTATGCATCGTATCGACACCGTGGGCAAGGAGATTAGGTTAAACTGGTCACGTCAGGTGTAATGTACCAATCCAGACATACAATGGATTCTTGTACCTAGGGTGGACTGCCTTATTTATTGCATCGGGGTTCTAAAAGGCCAAATTCACTTTTTTTGGGGGAGCTTTTACATTAGCGTGGTTACCAATGCAAGTCAGCTAAGAAACCAGATATACTAACATCAGGTTCTACGTTGCATCAATATCCTCGTTGAAGGAATGTGATTGGTGTGGAGCAGAGCATGAAAATAAGCCAAAGCAAGTTGATTCCAAACCTTCATTCTATCAGCGTGCAACTCGTTATCCATGACCGCAAAACAACATACTTATTGCGATTTTTGTGGACTATGTAGGCACTTTCTAGCAAGCCACTTTAATTCACAATAAATGACCGAAATTTTCAAATAGTAGTGGAAAAGGTACACAACGGCTTCAATAGCAAAGAAACCATCTAGCCTTATCCTACTTCAAAGGCATTATTTTAAACATGTTGTAGTGACGCCATAAAGTAGTGAGACGAATGAGGACTTCATTAAGGGAAAGGAGATGTCACCACAGGGCCTCTGCCATGATACATATTTAACGTCAAGTCAATGAGATAGGCGTGTGAAAGCGGATTGTGGTTGCATTTGCGATTAAACTTGGGACATGAAGGACTAAGTTCAACATAATTAAACACTTAAAATCGCAACGCTATAACACGTATCAGTTTGTTAACGATGCAAACAGAATGTGGACGGGTGTCTATGTGCATTTGTAAACTGTTTCAGTCAAATGCTGAGCCATGTGTAAGGCATTGATAATAATTCAGTAGACATAATCGAAGGTGTATGTATGGTTGTGCTTCCAGCAACAAAAACCCTTAAATCTATTATTTTTTAGGTCTACAGCACATTTAAGGCCATTAGCAATGCTTGGGCAGTAGCATCTTCATCAACATTACACACCTTGAATATCACCTCACAGCAACACCAATGTTCATGCTGCCTTTACCAAAATCCATAGTTTGGACCCAGTCCTCTTAAAAACTCTCCAAGTTCAACGCATTTCCTGTGTGCGTGCCAAGCATACTACTTAGCAACTACTTTTGGCGCTAAGAAATACAACATATCGCCGCGAATTACAGGAAAGACAGGCTGAGAGTCCATGTATAACAGTGACTTCTCAAGCATGACCCACCCCAAATCTCTTCCAATTGCGACACCAACTAACACATTGCTGAGGCATAAAAGCATATTTCCAGTTTCACTAATTTTACTCAATGAACATTTAAAAAATGCAAAAAAATTGATTAGTTACAATCTGCATCAAATATTTGCACGTCGAGTTTGTTTAAATTCATCCCAGGGATTACAGAACCGCTTTCATCATTTGTTTGAGCAAACAATTTTCTAAGCACTTGTCACCATTTGATGGCTAAAAGATGCAGATAGTTATTTTTTGAGAATATAAGGCTTAACAGTTCACCTTTAGTACAGCAAAAAATGGTTTTTCTTAATTAATTTTTTTGATTATTGATACCCTGCTCTATTCTGCCTGGTCTAACTTTATTTTCTACCCCTCAAATGCATTGGTTGATAAAATCGCATAGCAAGTGAGACTTGAAATGCATGGCCAGAAGATTACATGAACGATGAAGCGTCTACTACTGTGAAGTCACTTTTCCCACTTAACTACTTCAATTCCTTTATCTCATTGCGCCAAACAACTGACTAATCAAGATTACTTTTTGTTCACAAATACACTCCACGCTTTCAGATGCAACTGCAACTGTGCCCAATTCCACCTCCAAAGCCATCCTTTTACTACGGCGGCATCAAGTAACAATCAGCTAATCAATAGGTTAATTAGCTAATCATTAAAGCGATGAATTTGCTGTACCGCTAAGTTGCTCTCCTGTTGCTGGCGACGTACACAACATCCATTACTCCCTCGAGACTCCACCAACGAACCTTCACTTTGGTTCACTCCTCCTTGTGTTTACCGCAAATCATGCATTTGACATTCCCATTGTGCAGCTCTCGATCCTTTCATTCGTGCGGATATTTAACACTGACTCAGCACATAGAGCATGAGGGCTGTTTATTGATAGATGCCTTTGTATATGAAAGTCCACATCTTCTCGTTTAACCACCTATATCTTCCCAGTTACTATTACTGCTATCGAGAAAATCACAACTGGTGCTGACTGAGAGGCCACCTTCCCTCATTAAGCTTTCCCTACTCTAGCCTTCATTCGGCTTCTTCTACTCACATCTACTCGTCCACATCGCCACTCTTTCTCAGGTCCCATTAATACCATTCTATCCGAGTGTGTTCTGACCTACTAATATTTTCGGCTACACCTCGATGACATCAGCACTGAGTTGCGAAGAAGTAGTCCGGTTGTGATTTCTCTGACTAATGGCTAGAAAGGAATGAGTAGGTGGAGTGGTAGCACTTGTCACTCTCTCTGGTGGGATGCACTTCTGTCTCATCATCATCCGCATCCACTGTAACTGCACACTTAACGGTTGAGCTCTCAATCGCCCAGCTGAGAACAATGGCGGTGGAAGTAGAGGCTGATGTGGAGGCCGATCCAGATGAGGAGGATAAAGAGCAGGAGCCAGAGGAGGCCATTAATAGGAGTGGGGAAGTTGTAAAGACAGAGCCCAAATTAAAAAAAAAAAAAAAAACAGAAACTGTACATTTTAAATGTCTTAGCACGGGACTTAACTCCAGCAATCACCAGAATACAGGCCTCAGCGGTGACGTTCCGGTGCGAGGCTTTAGCATTTTGAATACAGCAAATAAAGACAAGTAGGTCAGTTATTCCGTTGAACCGTTATTTAGCCAACCGGCCGGTCAGCCGGCAAAGTAGATAGAGAATGGGATAGAAGGAAGAGAAAAAAGATAAAAAGTTGGAATGAAAGCGTGAATGAATGAAAAAATAGATAAATGTAGTAATTTGGTGTTTACAACGTGGTCCTGCAGATGGATAAGTCAATAGACGATTAAAAATGTTCACATCGATCGGTGCATTGAGACAGTAAAAGGTAGGTCGATGATGGGCGGACGGGTATTAGTGATTATCTTAACTCCTCAGCCTAAATCTCAGTCACAGCACATTTCGCCTCTTTGCTGCTAACCCGCAGTTCTTGACTATCCTTCAGCCTTTTCTGTGTTTTTTTCCTATCATTTTTCCTGCCTTTATTTTTCAAATAAGTTTTTACCTTAATAGGCTCACATTTTCCCGCACTGCAATCCCTTCTTCCATTCCAGGGGACCATTTCGATATAAATACGTCTACAGTTTCTCTTTGCTTTCTTCTACTACCAGTTACAATCCTGATCAGGCTAATTTCTTGGTTGAGTGACTGATTCATTGACCTATAGATTCTCTACTTGACCGGCTTACAGACCGGCAGCCGAATTGATTAACTCATTTGCCTGGAGCACAGGGTTCTAACTCCCTTCAGCACCTTGTCCTTGTGCCACATGATTGCTGCTTAGCAATGTGAAAAACACAGCTGGATCAGCTGCACAATCGTTTATTTAGAAATGGCTACACACAATCAGCACTAGTGTTATATAGCAAGAAAGAAGTTAAGGAGAGCTTGTTCAGTGTCATTTGGCTGCTCTACCACCACGGATACGACCATCCCCACGGCTTGCCACATTGCGGCGCCGCCCATGATGACCATGCACATGGCGACTCACATTGTGGCACCACCCATGATGAACACGCACTCTTCTCACCACACTGTGAGCCCTGTATGACACCAGTCCACGGTGCCCACTTCCACGGATATGAACATGGCCAGCCACCGAATCCCATTTCTCTGATTATGTCCTTGCTTCCTTTGATAATCACTTGCCTGCTCAGATGCGTCGCCTTTTATACTCTTCTCGTCGTCCCTAAACTCTTCGCCTGACATTCCAGCTCCACGTGGTGCTGGCGGTCCATGTACTTTAGGTGCTACAGTCGTACTTTTTGCACGCCACCATCACACTCGTGATTCCCACGTCATGAATGGCTCGCAATTGGAGAGAACACCCTTGATCTGGTGAGCGAAGATGATGAAGTCCTTTATTGACAATGCCACAGACACAACCATTCACAATCACAAACTCAATACTATCATCAGCAGCAGTAGTCGTGGTGACCTATAATTCCTTGCCCAATAGCTTTACTAGTTGCCCATTCCGTTTGAAAAACACTAGGTTACGCTACACCAGACCTGGCTTGGCTTGATTCCACTAGGTGAGATGCCTAAGCTAGATTACGATAGCCTAGAAGAGGATGGGATAAGGTAGGATGGGCAGGATTATCTATTCTTTCATACGTGATTCATAGAAGCCCCCCATGCTCGACACTTCAAGCCGTTGCCACTGCTGCCTCAGTTGACACGCCAAATCGACTGGATACAGCCTCAGGCCACATACAGTGAGGCCTTTCCATCTCTCTTGTAGATATTGGGGATCAGTGTACATTGCCTCAATTCAACGCCTTTTCAGTGAGTATGTCCGTCTCCCCTAGTCCTACCTATGCTCGCAAGAGTTGACTTTTGCATTGTACCCTGCCATGGCTGCACCCTTTAAATTAATCCATTCCTAGCATTACAGTTACGCCAGAACAACTAGCTTCTCTGTCTTTATCAGGCTTCTCCCCACACTTTTACTTTCTTAAATCCAACTCCAACTCTCCCGCATCTCCTCCTCCCACCCTGTCTTCTGCCAACGCCATTTGGCAGGTTCCGTTCATCTCATGATTCAATGATTGCAAGATATACACCACAGACCAGAAGAGGTATAACGCAGACAATGATGTAGAAGAAGGTGCACCCTCCTCCTTAGTCTACCCCTCTATCTTAAGTGTGTATCTCTGTCTGCCTGTCTGTCTGTCTGCTCGTTTAAGTTTATGTGCATGGCATTGCCTTTTACATTCTTATGTCCTTTCAGACAGTCTCTTTAATTGTTGTCACATGGAAATGGGCAAGAATGTGCATGTGTATGTGAATGTGCATGCGTGAGTGTGCGTGTACTCCTTTCACTGCAAAACTGACCATCTAGTCCACCAGACATTTCCATTCTGAGTCAGGTGATATCATCTTTGATCGTTCGTTTGCTGGCTGGTTCGTTGTCCACTTATTTGATTTCACCTTTTCACTTCGTCAACACTCCATGTCTCACCCACAAATCCAGTCACCCAGCCAGCCACACACTCACCCATCAACCCACTCACACATTTACTCATTCCACTTACGCCGTTGCTTTTATTTTTCCTTCAGTTGGAAGTGGACAACTTGTGGTGGGAGCAGAAATGTCCCCAAAGGCCGATCAGACATTCGATTCAAGGAACAACTTCGGGGAAGGAGAAGTCGAAGGCTGGTGGACTGCTGCACAGTAGGTGAAGTGGGTGACATGAATGGGTTGGAGGAAGTGGTCACCTACCCCTAAACATTAATACACAGCTAGCAAACGTGAGTTCCTGATGAGTGTTCCCAATCCTGTCTCTTCGTGAGTCTTCGCCTCTGACCAGGGAGAACAAGGGTAGTGATTGAACCCTTCCGATGGGGGCGAAGTAAAATAACTCTGTACCTGAAGGAGAAGGGGAGAGATAGAGTGAGGTAAGCCTACTGAATCGGGCATGAAACAGTGGACTTAGTGAAAGGTGTATGCATTTCTACTAAAGGTTGAAGTTGAATATCTGTGCACGGTGCCGTCTACAACGTCATTTGCTTTCTTCGCCTTCCCTTTATTTGCCGATTTATTCATCTACCTGTCTTTTACCCTAATTACCTACCTACGTAGCCATACAAATGAATGAACTATGAAACAATTGACTTAGCTGGGGAAAATATGCATGTCTTTCAAACGATATGCCTGACTCGAATCACATCCATTAGGCTTAAACGGCACTTTATGATACGAGGGTGGATGTAAGGAAAAACCAGTAGAAAGCATAACGGATTGGTTTCCACCAGTGGGCAGGCGACATGTCTATCTCGCGCAACTTACAAGTCCTTACAAGCACTAAATAACTATTACAAGTGCCCACACACGGAAATGCAGGCGATGTTAGAAATGGCGGAAATTGGTTCTTCTGCACAACAGAAGGGATCGGCTTTGGCTTCCACTCTGTCTATGCTACAGGTTATATCACATGTCTCTCAGTTGCATCTACCGTCACCTAACTGTTCGATTTTGAGTCATTAAGTGGTGAATTAGCTGTGCTTCCGACGACCCACTGTCAACTTCCACATGTATTGTGACCTCGGAATACTTTTCTCAGTCAGAGATATCTAACAGAATAAAAGTTGCAATCAAGTCATTTTACTCCTCAAATTGCTACGCTGACAACTCCACCGCATGAGATGATGGTCAGTTAGATTTAACGCAGTTATGCAATTTAGCAACACTTGACAAACCATTTAGCATTAAGAAATAACAGGGGGATTTATGTCCTTAAGCCCCATAGATGATATTCAGATATTCACATCGGGAATGATAAACCCATGAAAGGGAATAGTATATCAACATACTTCATGGAGTTCGGATAGCAGTTCCCATTGAATTGCGCATTTAATAGGACATTCCTCCTCCCACTTCTCCTCCCTCACCCCCTCTTCATCATAACCATTAGCGTCTCCATTTCCAGGAGCTACTGAGAAAGCGGCGATGAAGATGGGGGCGCGACAGGAAAAGAGGCATTCCCGACGTCAGATAGCCAGATCAACAGTAGAGGTGTGAGGAGGAAGAAGGTATCGACCATGAGCGCTGAGCAACGAAGGCAGCACGTTCTCATAGAGAAGTGAGTGATTTATGCACTCTGCTCCAAATAATAGCCAATCTGTACGTGTACAGCATCAGCCGGCTCTTAAATATGCCTCTTCAGGCTCACCCATCCATTTGTTACCGTGATTTATTGCTCTCACGATGCACGGAATTCAACAGCTAGGCGAAAAAACTCGTTTATGCTAATCGGCTTTTGTTACCACAGTTTCAGTCACGGACAACGTTGAAGGTAAATGCACACTAAAGTCACGTTCATGTTATGTTCGACCTAGTGGTCATGCTCAAGATAGCGTAATTGATAGTCCTGCTCAACAAATCCTCGTCGATGGCAATGATGCGAGTAAACCATATTTTGCAAGCGCACCTATCCCTGTTTTCGATTAAGGCTCCCAGCGTGTACCACCTTCTTTAAAGTCTTCACAAGGCCGTTCACTTGGTGCGAATCCTGGATTGTCCACGGATCCCCCTTTAGATGGTACAAGGTCTCGAGACAGACCTTTTGACCTGCCTTCTCACTTAGGTACCACCGCTCAGATGCCAATGACACCGCTAAGTGCCGGTGCGGCATTTCAATCATTTTCAATCCATAAATGCTAGAGAAAATTGCTGTACTATATCGATCTCTACTCGAGGGCATCTGAGACAAAAATGTCACCAAAAGGGAAATCAAGCATTGGGAAGAGGCTGCAACTCATCTCAGCAGTGACGCAGGTCTAGTGAGGGAGTCTGCCATGAGCTTCTTTTTATGGGCAGCTGGCACGACACCACATCTGTGTTGGTATCGTGTGAATGGACGGCGGTGCGGACTTAAGGGGTCGAGAGCAGTGTGGTTCCCCAGCCTTGGTTTAAAACCTCTGAGCTCATTCTAACCGTTGTGTTTTCCACCATGCGTGTGTGCCAAATGACCATTTATGCAGTCCTCTCTGAGGTAAAGCCCATTACCGTGGTGTGCAAAATCGATGGCGCCTTCACCAAAACTGAGTCTGAGGAAATAGTCTGTTTAAGGAAACATCCTCAAACTTCAATTTTTTAGGTCACTTGGTTGACTGAAGCAATTGCCAGCCTTGCCAGAAAGCTGCGTATATGAGGGCCGACCATTTGCACGTCGTGTTCTTCTGAGCATGATCATCGCGCTTTTGATGGACGAGAACCAGTAAAGCATTTTTGCCAGCGAAACGTCTGATGTCTCAAGTGTTAATGGTTAAATGACCCGAACTAAAGAATCAGCAATAGGTAGGGGAATACACTTAGGATATTGTGCTGAATTGATAAGAACATCTTGTTTGCATATCGTCAATCCAATTAGACAAAACTGTTTTAAGTACTCCGACTACAAAAAGAGAGGAACAACATATTTGCTGAAGAATACGTGCCTTCAGCTAGAACGATTCCAAGCTCAGAAGTGCCAGTTGGTATTAGTACGTAAAGCGAAAGATGTAATGCACAGTGATTTCTCACAGCAATGTCCAGCCACTGCATAAAGTTCAGTTATCAAATGGTGGACTGGACACTAGTCACAGGATTTTAATGGCAGTGCTGTTCATCAGCGTCTTCAAACTAATGGGTGAAGTTGGTGGTATCTGTAAGATTGTAAAAATGTGGCAACAATGTATAGGTAGGGCTAAATGAGCGAATACTCAGCAGCTTGCTAGGACAAGTAAAAGTTACTTATTGCCTTATCCTGAGTCGTACGTCCTATGATTGAAGAAGAGGAAATGTCCAAATAACAGTGGTCAATTATCGATGGTAAGCATAAAATGACGGCGTTTTGTATCGTTTTTCTTGTTTCCATGATCTTCATACTTGAAAGTGCAAGTCCGACAACTAGCTATCATGAGGAGTGCATTCAGATCCACTTTTTACACAACGACCCACCTTGCAACCGAAGGTATATCGGAGTTTCGTAATGACAGCCGGACACTGCATGGATTTTGACGAATACAAAGAAAAGCGCACAAAACCATTCATCTCAATCTCCACACTTACGACTATTGCGCTGCAGTCATCCCTCATCATTTCTGGAAACTAAAAGTACATTGTGCGACACGCCAAGTTTAATACATCGGCTTATCAGCTAACCAAGCAGAATCCAAGCTCTAACCGAGTGCATAAGAAAATTAAAACATCATAGAAGTCCGTACTTTTATTGCATACCACAGAGATAGGTAAGGGTTCACCGTGAAGCAGTGAAGGGAGACTGAGGTAGGCCCAGTCAACTCGATGATAGCACTCATCTCGTCTTTCTTTCCTCCGCTTCCGCCTCCACCTCTGCTTTCGCCACTTAATCCACTTCTACCTACTTCGCCACGTCCACGTTCACCGAACCCTCTAAGTTCAAGATGAGTGCTATCATCAAGTTGACCGGGCCTACCTCAGTCCCCCTTCACTGCTTTATGTTGAACCCTGAACTATCTCTGTGCTTTGTTAGGATCTCCTTTATCATTCTCCACGCTGTTTGCTGGAAATACCGACGAGATTGCTCGCCATTTTTACTTACTCGTCATTCTCCTCGACAGAGGGAATCGATGCCAACCTCAGGAGAGCCTAACACTTGGAGGGTTGTGTTATGAACAATTGCGTGAGTGCAGAAGTAAAGGGGGAAGCGGAGGAAAGAAAGACGAAGGCAGAGAAAGAAGAGGGTGAGGGTGGTTGAAGCGCAATTAAGCTCGTGAAAAGAACTGCTTCTGTTTATCCCAAATGGGAGCTGGTGTTCCAAAGAAGTCCGATGCGTTGTGATCTGATTCACATGGAACATCATATTGTAGAGGACATTGTAGACATGTGTAGCATCATCTGACAAGTATTTTTGCATTTGAAACCACTTGCACAGCAGAGAAAGACATCCGCAGGCAATGCAACTAGAGCGCCAGTGCAAGATGACAGAAATCGGTTGGCGTTTTTCCTCCTTAGTCGTGACGACAGTTGATGCACTAGGCACTGATGTGTCAACTGAGCGCGTTTGATGAAGTCGCTTGTGGATAGGGAGTTAACCGCTACTTCGCCGGAGAGGCAGTGGGTAGCTCAAGGGGACGAAACTTTGCATGCAACGAAATCGATGAGACATCTCATATGTCGAAATAAAACCCTGTTAGTGGATGGTTTTCGACACACCGACTGTGTTATGATGGTACGCTTCGAAGAGTGACCAGACCATGTGACACGTAGGTGTTCAAAAGGTTAGAGTAAAGGGCTAAATGTTTGGCAAGGAAAAATGAGCACCTCCGGTGCCGGACACTAAGAGCACGAAAAGAAAGGGATCATTACTTTTACTTCACACCCAACCTAAAGGGACGGCTGGTATGTGGTTATAAAAACTGACCAACTGCAATTTTCGTTCATTTTAATCCTTTCAAGTTAACTGATTTCGTTGAGAAAAGATTTAATGCGATTTTCTACTCCACACTTTTGTAGCACTTGCGTCACGTATTTGTGATGCCAGGAGTGAAGAGGTTAGCCACAGTAATGCATGCACATTTATGAGCAGCAAACCA
This sequence comes from Echinococcus multilocularis, assembly GCA_000469725.3. Classification (NCBI taxonomy): domain Eukaryota; kingdom Metazoa; phylum Platyhelminthes; class Cestoda; order Cyclophyllidea; family Taeniidae; genus Echinococcus; species Echinococcus multilocularis. The sequence continues at coordinate 3,108 of LN901761.1, read as the reverse complement.
TCATTCAATTCCTCGGCACCGTCTTTGAGGCATTCATCAGTAGCACGACTTTAGAGAGCCAAACAAGCGCCACAATCATTCGCATTCCTGACTGCCAGTTCCACGAAATCACACGCTGTGGTGACAGAACAATCTCCTGTGTGACCGATTACTGCACCCTTCTACCCACCCTCCTCCTCATCGTCACACCCATCCCCCTATTTCCGAGACACATTTAGTTAGCAACCTTCACAACGCTATCACTTGCCCTTTGCAGTTGGTAGGTATGCGTCAACCATCGTAAGGGAACTCTGCCACTTCGGAATCACGTTCGAATCGACTAGCAAAGCATGCAGCCTTGATTCACATCCATACATTTAGAACGATCTCCTAGATGATTTCACTACATGGCCAAACTGATGCATCTTGCCGATACGCCCTCCAAGAAAAATTGATAGTGTCTCCGTCCAGTCTCGCGTAGCAGACCTGTCGCTAATGCTAAAGGTCAACTGGGGAGTTTGGCTTCCAGTTTCACTTGTATGACTTTATTCCCAGAAAGGAGCCACTCTCTACGATGCGAGAACGCGGACACGCTTTGCGACTTGGCCTGCGGGTTAGTCTGATGCTTCACCGTAGTACTGCGGCTTTATACGACTTCAGGGTGGACTCGGGTCCCTTGTATATCTGACGGAGATCTTATCTGACCAAACATGACCCCTCATCTGACAGCACTACCGCATGGGCCATCCTGTCCCCCTAAACACAGTAAAAATGCTGAGATATTACTAAAAAACGACAACAGTGCGATTAGAAGAACAACGAGTATTGAAGGCAAACGATGAAGAGGACAAAGGAGGATTGGCGGTGGCCACAACTAGAAAGTGGGCCCTCCCATTCCTCAACACAAATGGACCAACCACCTTCACTTGGGGCCCACATATGTCCAGCCATGGCACTAATCAAATTGTGATAAAGGTATCGGTAAAGCTGACCACAAACCCAACATCGCCATAGTCCCATTCATGGGGGACGATATTTGGTTTCAGACGAACCTAAACTTAGTTGGTATTCGAAGAAGGTTGCACCAGTCAAGCATAACAGCATCGGCTATAAGCGAGAGGAGAAAAGTCAATGCAGCGATGTCAGGACAACAGCGAGCATCAATGTCATTGCAGATCTAGTCGCCCACCTGCTTAGGTTGCCCTTCAATCCAGCAAGAAGTTGTCAATCGGATAACAAAGGTCTATGGGTAAAATTTGGATGCTGAAATAGAGATACCAGCACTGGTAGAAGTGTTTTGCCTCAAGCAAAGCTGCCAAACACGACTGAGAGGGCTGGCAGAGGCGTAGCCGCTCTCTTTGAAGATCACACTGGCAATGCGTTTGTGCTGATTGACTTTCTGTTTAAAGCTAGACAGCTCGACTTGTAGACGGTCCAGTGCGCCGAAGGTAAAGAGTTCGGCCAATTCCAGCTAAAGAGGGGACGTTTGAAATGCAATTGGGTGGATGTACTCAGCAAACTCAAGCTCAATGAGGGTGTGTCCCATCTGAGGGAGGAAATCGTTCAATAGTCCAATTTCACTGACATCTTAGTATGGTAAACATGGAGACTCTCAGCTCGTTAGCGTAATATCTCACTCCAATGCTCTTTGCTCTGGATGCCCTACTCACAGCCGCGGTCAGCGTGAACAATTCCACCGCCAGATCCAGAGCAGCCACAGAGAGAATTAGTCCTAGTTCACTGTCAACATTTTATATCCGTCTCCCCACTCGTCCTGTGTTCGCTATAAATGTACGTGAGTCAAAAGGGAATAAAGGCCGAAGTTTACATCAGCATTAGCGGACGGAGAGATCATTGGAGCCTGCTTTTGTCCTACTTTGTGTTAGTGGTGGTGACCATGATGCTTTCGGTGAGAGTGGTTGTGCTTGTTGCGGAAGGAGGATCTACTTCTCCACCGGGATCTTCTTTTGCTGAAAAAAGGAGGCGATTCTGGTAGGTGGTGCCGCGTAGTGCCAAAAACAACTACAAAGTAGGGAAAATGGAGGAGAAGGGGACAAACTTTGCTATTCGCCACTTATTCTTCAGGGCTTTTTAGCGGCAGCCTAGAGGAAACAGTTTCGACATTAGAGCCGTGCCTGATTTGCCCAGATACTCATTTTGTACCGTGCACATGAATTCTCCAGGAATTCAGATGATGCTCCTAAAGAGGATGGCAGGCAACGAAGGCATCAAATTCGATCCAGTGGATATCTACTGCAAGCACAGCCCAGCAATGGGACACGTAATCTTGCACCGGTCTATCACTTAAATGATGTCGACGTCTTGATGCCGATCGCTAAAGACGAACTGTTATTGGTATTTCTCGTAGTAGTGGTTTCCACCCCGTGAAATGTGCTTTTGTATATGTAAACATACAATTTGCATGATAAATGCATAATTCAGTCCTTGGTGGAACTGTACAAGATTAGCACAGTGCATTTGCTTGATCTGTGAAAAGTTGCCACAAATGCTGCATTCGAATGATGCAGCCACACTGACAGGTCTCTTCGTGTTTCATGCTTCTAGATCAGAGGATACGTGGCTGGGTGTAGACAGGGGAAGGTTTTGTATCCCGCCCTTTGTCGATCGTAACTTCCCACTTCCACCATTGTTCTCTTAACACGATTTTATCACTTGCGCTGGCGCGTCACATAAATGTGACGCCTATGTTTTATAAGCAGGAAGGTAGATCGAATGAAAGGAAATGCGCAAATGGTTGTACATGCCGTGACTGTAGAACACAGTGGTTGGTGACTGCTTTTATTCTGTTGTTATATTCATTTATTTACTCGACGGTGGCCGTAAGAATGAAAGCTTTAGCTCGATGCCTCGTACGCAGTTGTAGCCACTCTCTCTTATGGGGCACGATAGTTGGATCTCTCTTCAGCACCTTTATGGTGATATTAGGTGTTGGATCATTGGCCTAATTCCGTTGTCTCCTGCGTCGTCGCAAGCAATCACCATCGGTAGTTGACGAGGTACACTGTGTTCTGTTGCCACCGCCGTCACTACCATCAGATTTAGCTAACGCAGGGGTCTACGCGCCTGCCCTGGATTTGCGTGTGCCCACCTACCCGGAGTCCGTACCAA
>LN901760.1:0-61010 GCA_000469725.3 Echinococcus multilocularis | reverse complement strand
CTTTTGCTTGGGTGGAGCGTCAAACGACTTAAATGTTTTCACATGTTTAAAAGGTCTTCAGCTATTAGCCCACATCTTGTACGTTGAGGGAGGAACGGAGCGCCACAGCATGTTCAACCTTGCGCTTCCACGTTGCTGGTAAAGAGGGTGTGGATGATGGGTGATTGGAAGAAGAAGTTCTGCAATGCCAATTAAATTGCTTTAAAAGTGGGAGGATTCACTTTTAAGCTAACTCTTTCACATTTAGCGAAGAGCAGCTGAAGAAAACACATTAGAGGTCGCATGGGAGTTTGAAACAATAAAAACACAGAAAGCGGGCACAATCCATTTGTTGAAGGTGTGTGTGCCATTATAAGTGGTGGGTTATGATAAAATTCCATCTCTTATTGGCGAAAGGTGAGTACAGCACCTGCCGTTTTATTCAATTCTTTTATTTTCAATACTGTTCTGCTCTGCTCAGTGCTGTCCCGACTCCTGATTATTTACAGACTATAGTTCGGAATTATGATTTCCTTTTGGGTGGTAAATAAAATTATCAAGTTTGTCATCGAGTTAACCTAAAGTGCATTCATGCAATGGCAATATATATACATCCTGGATTTCGCAGACAGAGTACAATGTAGGGAGAGGGATAACTTTTGTTCAAGGAACTTTTCTCAATGCTAACGCATATGATGAACTCTTGTCCTGATTGGATGTACTTTGAAATGTAAAGGCAAAGGCTGTTTCATCCATCCTCTATCCTCTGACGTCTGTTTAGCTGATAACCCCTGAATGATTTAACTGACCACCTTCTCTAAGAGGCAATAAGTTTTCACTAATGGAGAAATGAAAATTCAGATAGAGGTTCTGTTTCTAACGTGATAAGGTGACAAAATCAAAAAAGTTCATTTTAGAGAAAAATATTTGCATTGCAACCCCAAGAATTATAACCTATTCACTTGTTTACGCAATAAAAAATGAGTGATAGTTAAGGATACTGTAGATTTTTGAGTAAATACAGAGCAGGACCACAGGATTAGTAACGCAAGCAAGGTAAGAGAGCTCCGCAGCATTGGCTTGTTATTAAAATGACAAGAAAGTCGGTAGATCCTCTACGAAATCATATAGCCTATACCTTGTGCAAAAGATTGGTACAGGCTAGTGCTGCCCGTAATCATTTATCCCCATAAGATTGAGCTAGGATGGTAATTGATGAAATACAGGCAAAATTGTTAGCTACATTTACTCATTCATTTATGGACCGAACGACTGCGGCTGAAATCAGGCTACTCTGCACAATATCATACTGCAAGAAAAGATGGAACGTAACACATCTAAAACGTGTGAAGGGCATAATGGGAATGCAGAAGAAATAGTCAATACAACCTCTGGGATGAAGGAAGGTTCGGTTTTTACAAAATGGGGTGCAAAGCATCACCACCCCATGCAGCTGCACAAATAACCTCTCCATGAGCGCTTCGCCATACATATAATGGGAGTGAGGGTGGAAGTTGGGGCAAGGACTGGCAGCACTGGCTTGCCCTCATCGTGTCACATATTGACTTAATGACAGAGGGTGGTATAAAAATCAGAATAGGAAGTTAAAAACTACAAAAAGAATAATGGTGGAAATGAAACCGTGTTAGCTGGCCAGTATTGAGCCGGTTGGTTTCGTTGGCGCAGCGTTTTAATGGGTTTAATGTTGCCAAGGCAGTATCTTGCAGGGGAATAATGATATGTTTTGTTAGTTCTCGCTGCAGTGAGTAAGGTGTATTTTAAGAAGTCCTTCGCACAAACTTATCTTGCAAATTTGGCAATGCTGAGGTACAAAATAAATGTCCTTTAGCTCCCCCATGCAACCGGCAATTTCATTAAAGTTTGAAATTAAATTTTAATTTAGAGCTCTTTAAAGTCATGACATCAAGAGTTGATCTTTACGTGGGACCATATTGCATTCACAATTGAGGCACCAATCTCCAACAAAAAGATCAGGCAGGCTGGACCAATGAGCTTGGACAAGTCTGGCGATAGCACTAGAACACCTTATAATGCTGGATTTCCAATCAAGCACGCCAATCGCTTCAGTTATGCTAAGAGTCATTGCATTTTGCGCAACTGTCTATCTCCGCGTGAATTTTACTAGGGGACTTATGCCGCTTAGAATAAACTTGATGCATCTGCTTTTTTAACGCCTGCTTGCACATATTCTCTCGCAACAGGGTTATTTGCTTCATCCACACCTCACTCTGATCATCAATCAGTGGAAACCGGTGAATTTGAAATTTCACAAAGGGTGTCAGAAATAGGTTTTTGCTTGTTACATTTATTCATTACCAAGATGTTATAAAGGTAACTTAAATGTGGTGCATTTTTAAAGAATTTTGGAAAGGAAAAGGAGATAAAAACACGTAAATGCCTTTTATCAAAGTGTAGCCATTTGTATAAGGTCAAATTTTACATAAGTTACTGCGTTTCCCTTTTCTTTTTAGTTGTAGACGCAAAAATCAGCTCGATCAAGGAAGACACAAGGATAATCAGAGGTCCGATAAACAGCAGCTTTACGCTCCAATCTGTTCTGCCTGATGTGTATAAGGTAGAACGTGGTTCTACTGTATCATATCTGCTCTTAAAAAGGACAATTTCCCCCTTACTTTATTGTAGGCTATTTTTATAAACAATCGCAGCTTCCCAATAGCAAATGCCGTTTGCACAATCAGCTACTTCACCTGCACATATATTCAAGGTAGGTGCTCCAAACCCTTTATTTCTTCTCTGTAAGTATTTTAAGTAATTTATTTTAGCATTTTATTTTAAACCATACAGTTTGAATCAAAATTTAGTCTAAATTAGAGTAACTGTAAATTTTTTTTTACTAAAAGATCCTTTCATGAATTATTATAGCGCGTCCATATCACGCTGTGGTGACATTGACAGGAAAAATTTCGAAAGATATAAGTTGGATTACGTTTGTACCACAAAGGAAGTCCGTAATTGCTATGTCAATGGTGTGTTCTCTAACAACGTGTGGACACATTCCACGAAAGGTAAATTCAAGCAGCTCAGAAATTCTGGGGCTTCTCACCACTTATATCACCAGACGTACCTTTAACTTCATAATCATGTGGGTGGTTTTATTCCAAATCCAAATCAGCCAGGTGTATTGTAGAAGTAGCAGAGAGACTGGAAATGGCACGGTAGGTGAACATACCATCCAGAAATGGCTTCGTTGGTGCGATTCCGAAGACCAATCACTCCAAGTTAGACATATTGAGTTTAAGAAGACCCTCTGACCTGAACAGCTAGAAGCCGATGCTCCACGGGCATGCGCACAAATAGACTGGTTTAGCCTGGAGTACGCTGGTCAATAATTTGTAGGGAGACTTAGCGTAATTGATAAAATCTATCTGCGGACACATCCTCATGCAAATCTTTACCTCCTGTAAACACCAAATTCGTAGTCTCATATTTAACCTTTTCATGGAAAGATTTGGCTTATGCTCAAGATGGAAAGCATTGGGGATGGAGAGTTGGGGAACAATGGCAGCCTTGACTCTTTCTCATTCCGCTCCTTTGCATTCCTCTAATTATGTCTCTGCAGTCTGTTATTTTCTTTTTCAGTATTTTTGAAATAGAAAAAAATGGCATCGAAATGAGTCCAGATAGTTTGAGTTACAAGATAAGGTGTAGTAAGATAGAAAAGCAGTAGGCTGGTTGGGGTAAACTGGTTTGTGATGGAGACAGTGTTTCATAAAAATGGAGTCTGCAGATTAGTACGCCATGAGGAATGGATGATGACTTGTGTTGATCGCTTTATTAAGTATAGTACTACTTCAGAGGCTTTCTGTGGCCATGTATCTTTACGACGTACGACTTTATTTGGCCATTTTATTGAGAGTTTATGCGATAAATTATTGCATAACAATAAAGCATTTAAGTGTTTTTGACAGCTACAGTTCCTCCCGGAAGCGGTGAGGTATTATTATTCTATGCTCTTACGATTGCCTTAAAGTCTGTAATTCGTCACTTTTGTCTGCTTTAGCTCCAAAGCTTCTTGTGTTTTGTCCCGTTGTGATGTGTAAGTGGGTAGTTTCAGTGCTTATTCACTTACATTGGTGCATCTATCAACTAGTCACCAAAAAGATATGAAGAAAATGTTTAGGAAAATCCTATAATATTTTATTTACTAAAAAATTGTCGACTCTTGCTATATGCTACTTTAATATTGCAAACAAAATAGCAGCTTTTCACATTTCTACATATTTTGATATCAAGTTACCTTCTTACTCTTACTTTGTTACCCATTTTCATTTTTTTTTCAATCAAAAACCGCAATACTACAAGATTACAAAAGTACAGTTCCTGGTTTTTCCTAATGGTCGCATAAGACTAGTTTATTGTTTGTGCGCAAGGTTATTAGGAAATTTGTAGACTGCAGGTCATCTTTAGAGAATCTATTTTCATAAGGCGATCGAATAAGGAATTTTTGATCATTTTCATTGAATAAATGAAAAATCACAGACATCGACAATTTTATCTAGATGCCAAGGGCAATGTAAATTTGGACCTTTAATTCGAGTAATCAGAAATGCCTTCAATTTCCTAAGTCTACACAGCATAAGAAAGCATTCTAGAATCTAACAAATCGTAGACCAAATAGCATTTCTGCTTATGGCGTCTGTGAGGAAAAGACAATGGCACTCCAGTCATTATGAAACTTTTGGTACCAAAGGTGAGGTTTAGATAAAGCATGAGGTGGAAGTGGAACCCACTGTTGCACGAAGTCTCCTTACACGAAACCTTGAGCTCGACTATCATTCCCTCGGCATCTGCGACCCGCCCCATCACCCACCACGTCAATGTCGATAGAGAGTAAATATTTGTCTTTGCTGACTCCACCCGATCGCAAAGGCTCTCGTTCCTATACGGCTGTGCTTTGCTCACTACCACCGCCATTATAACATTTCTGTGCATCAACACCAGGAGTCTTGTGAGGTTCCCGGCTCCTCACATGCCATATGGTGTTTCTGTGACGCAAGATTCACGTTTGAGCTCCACAGGCAATCAATCAATTACTTCATTCAACAGCAGATACCGGTGATTATCTTGGCCAGATGAATTTTGTCTTGATATTGAAGCAACTCAACTTCATCTTCTCCAAATCAAGATACACGAAAGAAAGTGCATGTGATGCAAAGTTGAAAGAAGTAAATTTGAACAATATGATTGCCCTTGATGCCCTCCTTCCTCCATAGCCTCTGACTTTCGAGGAGCTTTGGAGGAGAGTCATAAACCCCTATCACAACCAAGGTGATAAGGAGGAGTACAACTTTGACGATGCTGAGACTGCATCGGGCCTCCTCAAATTTTGTGGAACGTGTGGCCTGACAGAAATTGACGAAAGTGGTTGGATAGAGGAGAAGGGGGCTACAGCTACGAGCACCACCCACTTTCGCGTGATGAGCGCAGACGAAAACGGGTAGAGTTGGGCCTTGTATAATGGAAGGAATACTGGAAACGGAACTACTTATAAAGAGTTATGCAAAAGGAGAAATCGGATAAGAAGCAGGCTAAATGCAGAAGGGAGATAATTCACTTACCTGTACAGTATGTACAAGCGATATCTACCCTCGCACCTATGCGGCCTCCTCAATAACAGCACTACAATACCGGCTGCTCCTAAAATCAATCATGCATTTGGAGTTGCACGACAGTCGAAAATAGCCACTTGATGTTCCATGTGCTAGGTCATTTACTCTAGTAGCCTCAAAGTTGGCTTAGATTCTAACACCATGAGTGTGGTTCATTAACCAGGTCACCAAATGAATTAGATGCATAAATCAGGTAACCGTGTTAAAATATGCATAAAAACCACTAAGAGCCTATCAAATCAGAGAATGGTAGGGTTAACCCCAGTAGCAACTCGGCTTTTCAGAAGACAAACAAACAAAATGCATTGTCAAATGTATTGACCATAGCTATTGACCTCGTGCTATACGAAATATTGATTCCAATTTATTTGCATGAATATTCTAAATAACATCCTTTTCCTAACTAAATAACAGGTTCTAACGCATGCTTTGACCTTTTTAGCAAATTATCAACAATTTGAATATTGTAAGCAGGCACTATTCCAATGCGTTTTAGTTTATGACAGCTTTGAATGTATTTTAACACAAGAGCAAACGCTACGGAAGGCTTGACGTTAAATTGCACGACTAATTTTCACCAAGCCTCAGCCAATCGCATCATTCGCTGCATGACGTAGGAACAAGCTGCTTCTTCTGATTGGCCTCTGATGTTGCGCTCGCGAGCCATGAGCCGAAGTACACTGGTAGAGACGGAACATATTGAACTGTAATGCTTACTAGCAAACTGGCAAACAAATAACATTTCCGGAGGTGATCGTGCATTAGAAACAATGAAAAAGAAAATCGATTCATTAACCGGAAAGCCAAATGTTACTTGGGTATTCCAGTAACGTGAATATTGCCACAAAATTGGCAACAGCACTGATGCTGCAGACATCTTGAAACTGTAACTGACCTAGTGCAGGAATTGTTATTTGATAAAACTTGGTATTGGAAAGAAAAGCCAAAGTGAACAAAAAGGAACCGAATTGTTGGGTGGAGTTACCTTGAGGCAGTATTTGCCACTGAGATCAGGGTATTTGGGGCAATATCGCACCGAATTAAAACCCAGTCATGTGTATCGTTATTAGGAGAATCGAATGCTAGAGAGGACCTAAGGAGAATGTAGAACATCTGTCCATACTGGGAAATTGTTGGTATGTTGCGTCAAATAATATTGATTCGTAGATATGGTTCTGAGTGATGAGAGATGCGTAATCGACCTCCATGTTATTATATATAGACAATCACAAACGAATGCTTGATTTGGCATCTCCTCACTCGCCGTCTTCATAGGTAACACGTTGGGCATGTTGCTGGCAAACTTTTCATCTTTAGAGACGGAAAGGTAATTTGTGAAGAATAAAGGAGGCGGTGGCAAGAGCCTGCCTGATGCTCATTGGATCTCTAGCTAGGTCTTCCTCTACCAAGAGTGTTCTGCGGTTAGTCGCCAAAACTGCACTCATAACAGTTTGAGACTGGGCTTGTATTCATTTTCCACCCCTAGACAAGTTTTCGCAGCCATTCTAGCCAGCTCACAGTAATTCCAGAATGACAGCACTACTGTTCAATGCTTTATTTTTAGACCACTTTTAATCTCGTATGCTCTGTTGTTATTGGCTGCCTGTTCACTGCAGTTCGTCTATGTCCGCTTATTGCCGTGCATAGCTGGATAGAAGATTTTGCAGATAATATAGCTCGAATGTGAGAATGAGGGAGGCGATTCACTTTTTAACCATAGTCAACTCACTCGTTTAGCAGTTCTGTTTCGTGAGGTTGGCCACCTCAGTGGCGGACGGAAACCACGACCGTGTCTTTCTGCCTACAGTGTAGTTTGTGAAGAAGTCTCCAACTCTCATGGACTTGGAGGAGCTAGCTGACGGTATGGAGGCATGCCTCTAGTACTTTCTTACTTTTCACACGAAATACGTGCTATTCATTCCAATTGTTGTAAGTATTTACTAGAGGGGTGTCTTAGCATCGCAGTAAAAAGCATGAAAGTTGCCAAATGATGTTTTCCAAAGTCCCGTCTCGTTTACTTGCGCGATTATTTGCACTATTTCCGTATCACAGCCCATGCAGAAACCCAAAACAGTTGACATAATTGCCTAATATTTTGCAAAAATACCTAACTCATTGTTCTAAAATAATGAAGACAAGATGGTGCAATTACTACCAAATCCACCGTTGAAGCAGATGATGTCGAAACTGATGGCAAGCCTGCGATTGGGCATGTGACAAATGCAATGATGATTGTTTGCCATGCTTTTACACCTCTGCACTCAGACACACGAAATTTTGCATGAATTATTTTCTTGCTCAAATGCGAGGCAAAACAGAGTTATACCCGAGGCATCTTAGTAATGCAATGGTGGGAAAAGAACTAAAAACCTCTCGTGACATATTTGCAGTGCGGATTGGTTGGATGGAAACAAATGGCTTGACGTTGGAAAGCAATGCCAGGTAGTGCCTAACATTGCTCATTGTTTTTTCTTTACGCCAGTGAGAATGAGGGAACATTGCCTTATACCCGTTTTGCTGACGAGATCTTCTCCCTAATGCGAGTCTGCTACCAAGACCCAATTACCTACCTTTCATTCTGCTTGGCCACAATCTATAGACACTTTTCTCAGTAAGCTGTCCTTATACAAGTGAACTTTATAGCCCATCTACCATGACTTGTTTGTTCATCTGGAAGCTCAACATCAAGGCTAGCCCACTGGGGCATTGGCTCAGCTCACCAACTCGACTCACATTGTCGCAGGTAAGGACCTAGTTTACCATCACTTTGCACTTTCCGTCTATAACCTGCTTAGTTTTACGGTTGGGTGTTGGAGTAGAAGCACATGATGTTAGTTCCAGGTACGCATGAAAGGAGGCCAGACATGTCTGAACGAGGAATTGGACCTTATAGGAGAATGTACATTTTAAGGGTACCTGCCACTGCTTGCGATGGACACGAGATTGGCTCCAGATTTCAATGGCTTTCACATGTGCCTGAATGATTCAACTTATACTGGTTTGCTGGTTTTCGAGTTTCGATAGAAGTGGTCAACGCGAACTTAGCCACTTGATGACGTTACTCATTACATCGTGATCTCTTTTGCAAAGACCGTTAGTCAGCTCAGTCTAGCATCGAACGCTTCTGCATTGCTTCGAGGTACACAGCTCCTGTGTCGGAATCGCAAATGATCCTAAAAGATTTCATATACTGTGAGGACATATCGCGCATAACCGGGCCAAATTTTAAGAGTCATGGCCTACAATTAAATACTCGAAATGTTAAACGCATGGTGGATGATACCAGCATGCGTCCTACACGGCTTTGGCACTTTTCGTATACTTCATCTGCTATAGTGACGACGTGCACTCTTTTCATGTCTTAATACTGTGATGCTAACGTTGAAGTTTTTATGTGAATTAAATCAGAATTTCAATAACCTTGGCCACCACCATTTACCAAGTGTGCCAACAACTTTTCGAAACTGGACTATCTTGTTCTGTTACCTAATGGTTATGTTCATGGACTTTTGAGCCGCCAATTAGATACGTGATGGAAAAAGAGGCGGGTAGATAGAGCGGATGCCTTTACTAGCCGAAATAATGGGCATACACAGTGATTACTCCACTAAATCAGCATTGCTGTCTAAATAGCTGAATCGGCGATTTGGTCTCAACTGATACTGCAATGATTGTTTGCTCAGTAGATATTTTGCAGGATCTAAGATACTGATCGCGCGTCATTTTTAACCGTTGTGGTGATTACAACGTCCGTGTCGCCATCGCACTCATTTAAAATGGAAAATGGGTAAATAAATGGATATGAAGAAGGTCAGCTCACGGCCCTCTGTGTAGATACAATTATCGACACTACCTAAAGCAATTGTTTGAGAGACATATCCATTAAAGCGTACAGTAAATATGCAATGCCTCAGGGGAACCAAAGATCCCACAATCAAAGCTGCCTGGTAACGAGGGCATAGTGCACCGTACAAACTGAGGCAGCACCTGCAATACACTTGGGTCCATTCACGAAAACTGAAAAATATCATTTCTAAATTCAAGCTCTCTTCTGCCGCATCACGCATTTGGTGGCCAGAATGCCAAGCACTTCAATGCAGGTAAGGTGACAGTTTATGCAACGCTCTAGTGGCCAAACACTGTCGGTGGGATAGAAGTCAAGTCGACACGCCAAACGCCAGCAAAATGAATTGTAGCACTATTCTGCCTAGTATATGAGACAGAAGGCCGCAGCTGTATTAGTCCCGTCAACGAATGGCTACGCGAGGTGTCAATTACGGCTGGTGCGGCGAAGTGCTCAACAAACACACTTGCGAATTAGATGGACACCGTAAACATTTGATTCAGATTTATCCAACTATGGACACCAATCTATATACAGGGTGCCAGTGCCAATATCAGATAGGCATTGGGAGTGACGGAGACAAAGACAAAGAAGATGATAAAGAAGAATCTCTTGGCTGTATGGATCAAGACAGAAAATATGTGATGTCTTACTTACTTGATCCTTGAAATCAGTTCCATTTATTCTTACTATGCCCAAACGGTATTGCTTTGCCTGCGTAATATGAATTTGCGTTGATTACGGCGGGTGTAAAATACACATTTTCGTTTGCTTTTAGGGGTTCTTGCCTGAGTGGATTTCTGTTTTTAGGATGAATAATAACTGTCGCCTCTACTTTAACCTGCCATCTGGTGCCCTCAAATTATTCGTTTTACAACATTCGTCACTATTACCATTCAATTTTAATTCGCAAATTTTGTGTCTTGATAAAGAAGGAGGCACAAAGGACACTTTGGCAAGCGTCCTGCTGTCTCTCCTTCGCTCGTAATTCGTTTTCACCCCCTACTTAAACAAAGCGTCTTACCAATTCCCATCAACTGCCAAATTAATCAATTTCTCGATGGTGGAGCCTGAGCATGATGCGATAACATAAGGCAATTTGTAACTCACTGTAGCTCAGAATAGAGAGTGGTAGAAGTGCCTCCAGTAAAAGTACGCTATTAAAGAGAAAGAGCCGCATGTCAGAGGTGGTGCGTTTGCTTAGCTGCAGTAGCCCTCATTTTTATGCTCCTTTTGCCACAAGACTAAAGGTAATTGGCGAGAGGCGACTGCGTCAAAAGAGACAGAGGTGAGACTTAGAGGTCACATCAGATGGCACCACAATCACATTTGTTGACACACTCCCATGGCAAACCATTTGCAGTGCGTGAAGAAAAGGTGCGTGTGAAGGTATAAATTGAAACGCGAGTTAAAAACCGTAAAATGTACCACTTTATGAATGAGTTTCCTTAAGGTACCTTTCAAGGGTGACATAAAATTGACAATATCAGTGGTCTGAAAATGAACGTGGATGTTGAGTGTTTGAAGTTTTGTGGTTGGCTCCCCTAAGACATATGAGTGGTGTTGACGTGAACCGAAAGGACCATTTGAAACAGCCATGACTGCCAGTTCTGTGCTTGTACCATTTTTATAAGCATTCAATCCTATTCCTGATGGGCATCTGCGCTGTTTGTGGGACTGTTTAAGTGGAGGTAGTGTTGTTAATCAGCTTTGGCGTGGCCACAATCCTAGTAAAGGTACGCACCATCATTCGCTTCTGCAATTTTAGCCTGCTCAAAAGGCAAAATTAGACGTGGCACCAATGCAGTCAACTGAAAAATAAACTGCTTTCACGTTTGCAATAAGATACGCTAAGCATTCTTGGAAGTAGTAAAATTGATATGACAAAGATCCATCAATTACCTCTGAGGATGATATTACAACCTGACACAAAAATCGTTTTATCATGTTGGTGTTGTTAAATAGCGATAAAATAATATTAAAATACCACGAAAAAAATTGCAGTAAATATTTTTACTCAAAAGTCGCGATACCAGGTACAAACAGGCAAGTAAATTCAAATGTATCGTGATGTTTCAAAAGCATGACAATCAGCCAAGGCATAGCAAATAATGTAGGGAAACATACACGGGAGTCAAAAGTTAGAGATAGGGGTTGATATCAAGTTATCTTCTTCACAAGAAGGTAGGTGGAAGCCCTTGCAGAATGCAAGAGATGAAGAAGATGGAAAGTTTCAGCAAAAAAATGATTTCAAAGGAATTTCAGTTTCGTAGTTATTGTAGGGAGTCACAATTCATCGATGGAATTAGCTTGCCAGGAGTGTTGCTGACATGATGTGCATTTAACTCCACCCTTCTGACAAACAAATGATAGACAGTTAGTAGCCGTGGTCAGTCAGTATCAGCCAAAAAGCATCTACATAAAAGGTGGAAAGTGAGTAGGAACTTTCGTACAGCCTAAAACTAACCGTCCATAAACCAGTGAATGATGACCCACAACATTTTACAAATGCTCTGTCTACTAGAGAGATTTGTCACTTCTGGCAACGAAACTTGAACGGCCACTGCGCCCACCTCGGATGGATAGGGACACGGGTTTGCTGCTTTGTGGTGCTTCCTCCTTCCTCTTATTTCTTCGGCATTTTATACACCACCTGCTTCGTTTTCTGCGCAATTTTTCCCAGCTTAAAAATGACGGCGCAAAAGCCAGCTTGTTTTGAATAAAAGCATAAACAATTTCAATTAGGACTTTAATTGCCTACTTTTGTTCATATACGGTAAAAGTACGCTCACTTTAAGATATTTTAATGTGCATACAAACTAAATAGGCTTTTGTATGACCGTGTTTTTTTTGAAACCCCATCATCAACGTCGTGTGTCTAAATGCGTTTTGTATTCATGGCGATGCGAACATTTTTGATACAGTGGTACCAGTAGCACCGGAGATGTCAGTCATTGTATCTTGATATATGGAATTTAGTCACCTACTAATTGAAGAGTTGTCTTTAATCAAGCTAGGATACCCTCTAGGCTTTGCCCATGCACCCACGTATATTAAATTAAACCTTACTGTTTTATTCTTTCTCTGATAATTCCGCTGAAAGGTGTTATTTGGTAAGGTATTAAGAGGTAAATGCATTTTGTGCCTATAATCATGTTCCTTTTAATTTACTCGAAATGGTGTTGACTGACGATTTTTTTGCGGAAGAGTAAATTTTTCCCCTGAGTCCTTTGTCTGGAGTTTTTCGTAATTCCTATCATTTGAAAGCCATTTAATCCAAATTTGGATGCCGCAAGTTGTTCCAAGGAGGTCCTTCTTAAGTTCCTCCAACACGAAAAACTATTTTTCAGTAAATTGACTGATGTGCAAGAAGAATTATATGGCTACTGCCACTTTTTGCTGAACTAACTACTTTAACGCTGATGAATGATCACGATATATCCCTCTTAACCTTGCACTGTGGTTGAGTAGGAGAGGCGTTAGACCTTGATGCCTTAATTTGAGATGAACCTGATAATCGCCACTATGTCTGCCTCCTAGTCTCTAGTCTTAGCTCAGATCATCCACTTGACTTGTACATCGATAACTAGCTGAAGGACGGTGATGTTGGCCTCTTCATTAATCAACTGCGCCATCTTCCTGTCATGTATGCTGTCAGCGTTTCCAATTTCGCCTGCTCTTACAATGAAAATCACCATCAAAATCAAAACTCATTTTACTCCTATTATGTGCTATATAACAGACAATTTGATTGACGAAATTAATTAGGTTCCTGAAGCTATTGAAGGAAGCAAGGAACTGCGAACAGCTTCCTTAAGTACTTGCTTTATTGGGAGAATCACGATTGCAATCTATCCATCTAATTCGGCTGACAAGCTCGAGAATTTCGCCTTTAGTAAACCCCGTCTCCTCGAAAAGAAGACACCTAGCCGTATCCACCTCCATCTCACCACTACTTTGCAGGTCGCCCGTCTGTTTTGCTTGCAATTGTCCAATGCCAAGGAAACGAATCACAAGTCATAAGTAATGTCGAAACAGAGAAGCTCGAAACTCATCCACAGACAGTTCGTGTATGTTGAGTCCTCAAAAACTGGGCTAAGTGGCATTTTCTCATACCTTGTCGAAAGGCGTGGGATCTGTCGCGGTATTGTTAAAGTGGTCTCTTCAGTGTATATAAGGCGGTCTCTATAGCCTTATCTGTGAAGAGGAACACGTAGCAGAGAAGTTGTGAATGGAACCAAATGTACTTGATCACCAATAAATTTGACGTGACGCAGAGTGCATCGTTGGTGCAGCCGCAGTGTTGATGAATGTTCCCACATCAAGTTTTGCAAGTTTCTATTCCATCTTGCACCGCTATCATAACGACCAGATAAATGGAAGCATGGATGGAATGATTTTGATAAACCTTGAAACTTACTCAAGTATTTACATAATAATAAGTCATACTTGATCAACTTCGCTTGACGCCGAAGTAGATACTACGCACAAACCGGCAGTATTCGTTCTTTCTTATGCTCTGTAGATGGATTTTAGCCTTGTCATTTTTGGGGTTGGAGAGTGGATTCATCTTGCATAGCTATACGAGTGTAGGAGGTGAAGGCGTTGTCTAGAAGTGAATTGTAAACAATTAAAATTTTGGCAAAATGCCTCAATTAGAGGTATTGAAGGGGCATCGGACATGTCTTCGTGAACGATAAAATCATACGTGGCTGCAAAATTTGATCATATTGAAGTGAGATGGTTCCATATAGCCTTTGCAATACAGCATTATTATTGGCCTTTTGATTAGGGTTAAGGCTCGGTGTGAATATCTGAACCAAGTTGCTAGTACACATCTCTTTCTCGAAAATACCATTCCATTCAGGACTCTGGACTCACCCAAATTTGTTTTTACTTGCAATACAATAACACATATTTCACTTCAAAACGCGATGAATTCTAACATGACAGGAATAGTTTTGGTATGGATAAGTGACTGTGACCTCAATTAGAATAAAAGTGAGGTCAAGTAGACAACTTTTTGTGGAAACACCTGACATATGTACCAAGGGGAAAGCCTAGTTACTTACTGTATTAACCTGTAGGTGAATAATATGCGATTAAGGATGCCAGGGACGAAGGACTAAAATAAGCAGTCTGCAGCCGAGGGAAGCAGATGCGAGTGGAACAAGAGCTAATTCACGACACGCCCCGTGCAAAGCCCAAAAGAGCTGTAGACTTTCGACCCTCGCAAAAGAACTACAACCATTCCCTCAAGACACCTTATCTCCATGAGATAAGATAGGTTATGAAGCACATAATCAAACCGCTAAAAATAACAAGCACTGAGGTTAAGGCAAACAAAGGACCTACACTGCATCTTACACATCATTAAAATGTGGAAAAAATAGACATTCACACTTCCAACAACCGAATTTAGTCAAGTAGATCACTAAACATAGATTAGCTCCTGTTTAAATCGATGGCAGAGAAAAAGACAATTTTAAATGACTTAAAAGCGCTATCATTCTTTCATGTGACTTGACGCAGATCCAAATAATAGACATTCAAGCAACTGGTATTCGAGACGAGTCGAACAGTCGACAGACAATAAAACCAGGATCGTATAATTGCACTTCTGTCAGACGCCACATTTCCAAAGTGACCTATATAAAACTGCCCTGACCTCATAGAAGGTCAGGTGGGCATGTTAGCAGTGACAACTGTTGTAAAAGGAATAATTTGTAGGCAACAGATGGCAAGTAAAAGCAGAGGCGACAATTATCATTCATCTTAATAACAGAAATTCACCCAGGCCGGAACCCCTAAAATCAAAGCAGTAGGTGTATCTAACCCCCATCGTAATCGACACGATTTCATATGAAAGACTCAACGCAGTCATGTAATCAGGTCATTGTAAGCAGATGACAACAACGTTTGGATTGGGCAAGAATTTTTGGCACCGATTTCAAAGATGAAGTAAGTGAAACATCACATATTTGCTGCCATTATCCATACAACAAAGATGCTATCCAACACACTATTTCATGGTATAGAAATAATGCGGACATTTTTATCACACATGGAACAAACAAGTGGAGAGGACAATCGACCGCCAGAACACTTACACTGCCGACCGGAAACATCCTCCATCTGTGCAAAGCTCTCAACTAGGTGGAATCAGCTATCTGAAACTAAAAGAACACATGCCGCACATGCGTGAAACACTAAAATTAAGTGATTTTGAGGTAAAAGATTGAAAAAAGGAGCTAACGTCTCCTCCTGGAATAGTGCTTATTAGACATTTGTTTGTCGAGGATAGAGAGTACATTTGGTGGAGTTTGACAACTTTTCAATAGAGTATTTCACATAAATCCTCCAACCAAATGTCTGCAGTTAAACGCACTAAACGATCAGATTTCGCTCCCAAATGAGGCTGGGAAGGCAATCTGTGCATCACTTTAGTGTTGCTCTAGCATTCGCATACCTTACGCTGTTCGAGAAATAACCTAATCATCAATGCCGCAAAGAACGTTATCGAAACTAACTAACTGGTCAGATGCAAAACACCTTTCCAGGTGCGATGATCTGGACAAAACTCGTCGACGAATGAACTTAGGTTTTTTGGCGTGTTAGGGAAGTAAAAAATTCATATTTAAGTAGGAGAATTTCTTACTTTCCTTTCCTTAAAACAGACAAACCTGAGGCAGAGGGTTGGATATGAAGGTTTGGCGTGCATCACTCCTTACGTAGATGAACGTTTACAATCTAAACGAAATGCAAGATTAAAAAAATCAGTGGGTTAACCAAACCAAACTATGTGAGAGCTTGAAAATTCAGAGCAAACAAAATTATCACTGCGGTATTAATATTTAAGTGACAGGACAACGTATTCTAATAGAAAAAGAAGCAATATAATGATGGAAATCACTGTAAAATGAGGAAAACTTACCAGGAGTGCCCACAACAACATCCTTCGCCATTACATAGTCTGCTACGACAGCAGTGGCAAAGGTGGCTGGTATTCCAAATGTATCGACCTCCACACATCTCCCTTCTTATAGCGTGTATCAAGCTTAAAAGGTAAAAAACGAAATCTTAGTGATGCCACTGGGGTATGTGAAATGTTCACTGAAACCACATTCAAATACTCATATTCCTGCAATGCTGCAAGGTTCAAAAGCTATTATTTATTCATGGAAAACAACCCCCGCCCTTCAAATATCACTTAAGATACGTGCGTCTACTACCCCAATACCCTATTTATGCTGTAAGTGACCGTCAGATATAATTTTATGCAAATTTATGCAAATGCACAATAAAAAGTTCAGCACCCAATAATATAACAAGGCTGAGATAAAAGCACAAAGGTGAGGAGCATAACTTGCATAAGTAGGCTTGAGAAAACTAAGGCTAGCAACTTCAGGCTCAATTGTCTATTTCCACTTCTCTTTAAGCTTATTTAATAGAGCATGTGGAAAAGTGCGTTGAACCGAGCTTACCAATATTAACATCTGAACCTAGTTTGAAGCCCACATGAACAGCAGCAATGCCACTATAAGCAAGGGGAACTAAAAGAATGTCGAACGCACATAGGTCTGAAAAGGGCTAAATAGCGAACGAAGACTTCGAACCATTGCTCAAAACTTACAGCAGTTAGGCGTGTACATGTTAGGAATAGATAAATATAATAATGACATGTAACTTACAGGTCAGAACCTGACTTCCAATAAATCAAAGGTCTGTAAAAAGCAGTAAATTCCAACTGCCATAAGCACCAGCATTAAATACGAGCAAAACCATCAAGAACTATCACCGCGAACAAATCAGGTGCACACATGTAAACCCACGTAATCTGGCCTTAAGCAAAACGGGAAATCCATGACAAATTCAAACAAAACGTCTTTAAACTAAAAAAGAATTTTGCATGAAATGTGCAAAACTGTTGCAAATTTTTTTTGCATTTTAGTGAATAAGCTACCAAAAGGTTTATACTAACAACAATTTCGTTTCTAGCCAAAAAAAGCTAATAAATAAAGTTGAACAAAAAGGGTTTTTTTGTAGACTCCAGTAAGTAGAACGAAAGATTTGCGAGCTACAAGCAAAAAATTTTTTTGAAGCATATAAAAGTCAATAGAAATAGTGCCTCAGGTCAACAATGAATCTGCAATATACCACATCTATATGAAGTATTATTTACAGCTGCCATGAAAGAGTGAGAACTCGAAATTTAACTGTTTGGAAGACAGTGATAAAGTAAGCATGGTAAAAATCCTGCCGTCTACAAACTGCTTCGTGCGAAACGCACAAATCAGTACTTAGCCCATACTTGTTTAGCGCACCATGATGCAGTACTAAAAGGGTACTCCACTAGTGATTTTCGAAGGTGTGGCTTCGCTTTCAATCGTATGAAAGAAAATTATACGATGGCATACACAACGACAACTTGAATTGGAAGCAGAGAAGACTGTGCTTGAAAGACAAAAGGGCTACATAATTGTAAAACAATAGTGGTTTGCCCCTCAGTTTTGGTGAGGCGCGACTTTTGTACTTTGATTTAGCCCCCTTGTACCCAGCTGGGTGGGCTGGCCTTTTGGGCCATGCCAATAGCCCGGACACTTTCTCCGTGCTGAATACATATTCTGCCCGAGTATTTCGTCCCGGTCGTCTCTTAGTTTGTGTGGATATTCGCAGA
Source organism: Echinococcus multilocularis (assembly GCA_000469725.3). Taxonomy (NCBI): domain Eukaryota; kingdom Metazoa; phylum Platyhelminthes; class Cestoda; order Cyclophyllidea; family Taeniidae; genus Echinococcus; species Echinococcus multilocularis. The sequence goes on along the minus strand of LN901760.1, from coordinate 42,859 downwards.
ATGAGGTATTAAAAGCCCTATTCAGAGTTGCAACTGACCGCCATAAGAAAAAAAAATGCAGAAGTTTGGTAGTTAGGTAATATGACGTTGAATCATGATTCGGTGGGACTGTGCATTTTCCTGATGACATGACGCTTTGGGAACCTGTGTTTGCAACAAGAAAAAAAAGGCTTGGGTGAAGAAACAAAATTTCGAGCGATTTCCAAGTGGCTGAATGCAGGATGCAACGTATGATATGGATGAAAGGGCAAAGGATGTTGTAAAGGTGATTTCGAGGATTGACTTGACCAGGCTGTCTCCACTACTTTAAACCGAATATTACAAATTTTTAAAGGATTATTCAGAATTGTTTGTCACAGATTAGCACAGTGAAGAGTTTGAAGGATGTGACTGGTAGGGATTAAGCTTATGTTGGATGAATAATTGATTCATGAAGCCAAACAAAGTGGATAAGGGATGCATGACTTTGCGATGATTACACCTAGCTCAGATTGATGGGTACATGCATGCTGATTGAATATAGGCTGGTGGATGGATGTATTTGGGAATCATAGCCACAACTTGATTAAACCGATGGCACTCCATCTAACGCGCCCTTGTTAGATAGATTCTGATTTATTTATCTTAAGATACTCAGGAGCTACTTTGGCATGTCGTCTAATGAAGTCAGAGGTGAACGCGATCGAGCAGAAGCCTGGCCCTTCCTCCAGTTTTCCATCAACTCACAGTGATTCGTAGATCAATTAGCTTGCTTTGTTCACATAAGACGCAAAATTTTTGGCTCAGAGATGAACCTGTACTTTTATCTAAATACCTTACCGCCTCCATCATTTGCTGAAGAAAGGTGATTATTACGGTTAACATAAGACGAGTGAGAATGAATGAAGGACCCTACGTGCATTGTGCTTTAAGAGGCCATTGAGCAGCCTTGAAGAATCCGTTGGGATTGGTGCAACGCGTAGAAGATGAGTTATCTATTTTTGTGCTTTGTTTGTGTTTAAATATGATGCTTTGATTAGCGTTGTATATCGCCTCCTAGGTTGTGCGGGCACTTGAGACTTCGTTCTTATATTTTTGATGGGCAGCAAGGACTGCTGAACATGCCAGTGGCCCATCACTTCTGTGCATGGGAATGTGCTGTGGATGCGAGAATCCGTGGGACCCTTAACAGAATGTTTGTAAATGACACTCGGTAAATGTTCGTGTTCCCTGTTTCCAGGATCGCTGCTAATACTCGTTAATCATCTAAAAAATCTTGTGCCGGAGCCGTCAGCCGTGCCTTTATGAAGATTTCCACTAGGTTAACCCGCGACACACTTCAAGCGTATACGAATGAATGCTTAAAGCCGTCACTCTTCAGAACAGCCGTTTTCGAAAATGACTGAATAAAATTCCGCTGGCAAAGTCTTCTTGAATCTTCTCCCCCATTCCTTCACCTCAACGTTTTCAATAGAATTATGTGGCTTATTTACAATTGGTTGAACCCAACTCTATCTCCACAAATCCGTCTACATTTCAGAGTTATCCATAAGTAGATTTAACTTTAGTCTTCCATTCACCTGGCCTAGAAAAGACAATGAATCGTTTCTTGTAAACTTAAAATTAGATGGTCACTGCCAGTTGTAGAAATAATTAGTGCTAAATTCTACTTTCTTTGAGGTCGATATGATTCGTGTGTTAGCCTAGACTGACACAATTTTCCTACATGTATTATGCATATCAGCACAAGTGGATTCGTTGCCTTCGCCCTGTCGGTGCTCTATCACATTCCAAGTCCACCAACACTTGGGTCGTTTGTGCTCCAGCTCATGTTTACAGGGCTGCATGAAGGTGACTGTTATGCAAGTCATTCCCTTGAGAAATGAATTAGAATACCAAATGGATTTAAACTTTCTAGGCTAATGTATGCAAGAGACAACGGTTAACACGTATTTGGATATTTTTATAGCAAAAAGTCACCGTTGAAAAAGTATTTACGAGTTCATTTGCCAATGAATAAAATGTGCGATAAATGCCGACATAGAAAATACTTTTTATCTCTTAAAATGTAATTATTGGCTGTTTGGTTGAAAAAACTAAATGTTTTTTTTTACAAACTTTGCTGGAACAATATTAATGCAACATTTTTGAGCATTCAATATCTTAGGTTCTTTTCTTTTAAGGACGTGTTGTTTTGTGTGAATTTGTCAGGAATAGTACGTCCTGCTTCTCTGGCTTGGGGACGGCTCACATGGATTTGCATGTGCGTACATGAATTGTCTGCGGCAGTGGTTCTTGACGGTTTTGCTCGTACTTGTTTCGCGTGTTTATGGTAGGTGGAACTCTGGCTAATTTTTTTCGGACCTTTAATTTATTTGAAGTCGAATTAGAGCTCGTTCTACTGGGCTTGAATCAAGTTCTGACCAGTGCGTAGCGTGTCGTTATTTTGAGTCAACGTGTGTATACGATGTCATTGTTATGTTTATCTATTTGTGAATTGTACGCGCTTAACAGGTTTGGCCTGTAAAATATGACTGGAGGTTTCTGTTCACTTTTTAGTCCTTTTCAGACATATGCGCGTCCGATCCTTTTTAGTTCATGCAGCAGAAAGTTATTTCTTGCGAATGCTAGCATTGCTGCTGTTTAAGCAGGCTTCGAGGTGGGGTCAGATCTTGATATTTGTAAGTTCTATTTAATGTACTCATCTGCATTCGCCAATAAATAAACTTGAAGAGAAATGAATGTAGCCTCAGTTGGCGCAAGCCTACTTATGCAGGTTGTCCTCTTCACCTTTGTACTTTTATCTCAGCCTTCTTATGCTGTTAGACGCTTTATGTTTTGCGTTGCGTATTTACATTAAGGTGCATACAGTTTTCCGACACGATGACTTACAATATAAATGGGACACAAGGGTAGTGAAAGCACATATCTCGGGCGATATTTGAATGGTTGTTTTCCATTTGTAAACGTTGTCTGATAAACCTTACAGCATTGCAGGAATATTAGTATATAAATGTGGTTTCAGTGGATTTTTCACATACCCTAGTAGCATCATTAATTTTATTTACCTCTTAATTTTTATACACGATGTAAAAAGGGAGGGGTGTAAATGTCTATGTTCTAGGAAGCCTTGGGGAGCTACGGTTTTGACCATAATGACATCCATCTGAGCATTAGGTGAATTGGTAGCAAAAGATGATACAATTAGGATATGGTGAGTTTGGATGTTAACAAGAGTAAGCTGGTATTGGAGTTGTTGCCTATTTCTGGATTACAGCAAAAATTTATAAACTCTATTTGAATTTCAAAATCCTCATTACTTTATGTGTAGTTTAAAAGGATTAAAAAATTTAAGGAAGCTAAAATTAGACATATTGATAGCCAAATTGATTAGCAACAGAAGGGTTCACATCCAAGGTCATGTAATTTTTGATTATTAATGGGATGATGATAACGAAACAAAACTCCTATCGAACTGTTAACAATTATAGTGAATATCATTTAAAATTTCAAACAATAGCTTAGCTCAACAAAATTTAATGGCAGTAGTGTAGCGTCCCGGGACTCCCTGAAGACGGAAGAAGACAAAATACTCGGGTAGAATGTATATTCAGCGCAGAAATGTGCCCAGGCTATTGGCATGGCCCAAACAACCAGCCCAGTTAGCGAGGAACAAGGGGGCTAATTCAAAGTGCAAAAGTGGCGCCTCACCAATGCCGAGGGATAAGCCGCTATTGTATTACAGTAGAACAAACTAACCAATTACATCTCCTGTTACTTCGTGTTTAGGTTTGGAGCCGCCACCTCCTGCTCCTATCGTCCGTGTTATGGATTGTGAGTTCTGATGAACATGAATTAATGTCCTCTTCAGCTGCTAATCAGTCATCATGGCCCTTCTGCGTTGGATGCATAGTGTGTGGATTTTGTAAGTACACGTTTGTCTCATTCGTTCCATCTCCATAGCTGGTCACCCAACTTTTCAATGACGGAATTACCTACGTTTGGGGGAAACGAATAATGTCGACCCGGATATTGAAAGCACCAGTTTAGACTTGGATGACGATGAAATGCTTAAGGGGGCTTTTGGGAAAAGGAGAGCAGTGCTAGGTTTGTCTCGTGTCATTCATGTCGCGTACCTACTTCATCTTATTGATGGTAACATAGCGTGGTGAATTTCATAAAGGGAAGACTGTAAGTTCTATGTCACGCCTTCTTTTTGGTATTCACGTCGTTCAAGTGTGACTTGTTTAATCTTCACCACTTTTGCATCTCTTTGTTTGCATTTTAAAACAATTTCGACTGAAAAATTATTTTCCAGTTTTGTCTTTGTGGAATGATTTAACGATCAGTGATACTGTCCTGAATGCCACTACCTCTTTTCCACCTCACAATTCACTTGACATTGTGTGTCGCCCGCCTTTCCACAAGCATCCACTTTGTTTTATCCTAATTAAAATATTGAGTATCTGGGCAAATCAGGCAGAGCTCCAAAGTTGGAGCTGCTTCCTTCAAGCTGCCGCCAAAAAAGCTTTAAAAAAGTGATGATTAGCAAAGTCTGTCACCTTCTCCTCCTTTTCCCCCACCTTGTAGTTGTTTTTCACATTACGTGACACCACCTACTAGAATCTTCTCCTTTTTAAGCAAAAGAAGATCCCGGTCGAGAAGCAGGTCCTCCTCCCGCAACATGCACAAACACTCTCACTGGAAGCATCATGGCCACCACCACAAACACAAAGTTGGACAAAAGTAGGCTCCCGTGATCTCTCCTTCCCCTAATGCTGATGTAAGCGTCAGCTTTTATTCCCTTTTGACTCACGTTTATTTATAGTGAACACACTTGGCGACATTGAACCGTCTACAAGGCGCGCTGTCTAGATTTAAACAGAAGGTCAATCCACGCAAACGAATCGCCAGTGTGATGGTGAAAGAGAGCAGCTACACGTTGGCCAGCCCTCTCAGTCGTGTTTGGCAGCTTTTCTCAAGGGAAAACACTTCTATTTCAGAGTCCAATTTTTTACCATAGACCTTCGTTATTTGATTGACACATTCTTGCTTGATTCATGGGAAACTTGGGCAGGTGGCAGACCAGATGTGCGATGGCATTGATACTCGTTGATGTCTTGACATCGCTGCATTGAGCTTTCTCCTCTTTCTTATAGCCGATGTTGTTATGCTTGACTGGTGTAGACTTACTCGAATTCCAATTAAATTTAGGTGCGTCTGAAGCCAAATATCGTCCCCATGAATGGGATAATGGCGATGTTGGGTTTGTGGTTAGCTCCATCGAGCCAAACTCCCCAGGTGATCTTTCGCATTAGCGAAAGGCGAACTGCACGAGACTGGATGTAGACGCTAACTATTTTGGTTTGGAGGGCGTCAGCAAGATGCGTCAGTGATAAACCTTCCTCGACTACTTTAGCAAGTTCGGCCGTGTAGTAAAATCATGTAGGAAACCCGTTCTAAACTCATGGATGTGAATCAAAGTTGCTTGATCTGCTAGTCGATTTGAGACTGGTTCCAAAGTGGCAGAGTTTCCTTACAATGGTTGATACGCACCTACCGACTGAAAAAGGCAAATGGTAGTGTTTTGAAGGTTGCTAACTAAATGTTTCTCAGGTATAGGGAAGGTAGGTGCGATGATGAGAAAGAGGGTGGGTGGAAGGGTGCAGTAATAGGTCATACACGAGATTGTTCCATCACCACAGCGTGTGATTTCGTGGAACTGTCAGTCAGGAATGCCAATGACTGTAGAACTTGTTTGGCTCTCGAAAGTCGTGCCACCGATAAAGTGTTCCAAAAACGGTGCTGAAGAATTGAATGACGTTTGCAGCTTAATAATGTGAACGCATTAGTATGGCTAACCTTATAGCTGCCATCGTCACAAATACGTGACACAAGTGCTTTAACAATTTGGAGTCAATAATCACATCAAATCGTATTTCAAAGAAACCGGTTAAATTAAACAAATTTTTATAGATGACAATTGCAGTTGTCCGGTTTTAAATAATCAAATTCTAGCCGTCCTTTTAGGTTGAATGCGACTTAAAACAATGATCCCTTTTTTTGTGCTCCCAAGTGTCCGACACCAAAGGTGTTCATTGTTCCTTGGCAAACATTCAGCCAATCACAGAGCTAAAGAGAAAAATCATGATTTACACCTTTTGTGCCCTTCTTATCCCTCCTCTTCTACTGATGGGTGTATACTAACCACATGAGTAACTGCTTTGACATCAGCATGAGGCAGGAGAGATTAGCATAGTAATAATTTATGATTGAAGCACAGAAAGCCTACAAGGCTGCAGGTGTTGTGAAGAATCGAGAGGCAACTCACACCCTCCGCGTCTTTTGAACACCTACGTGTCACAAGGTCTGGTCACTCTTCGGTGTTTGCCATCAACACAATCCGTGTATTGAAAACCATCTAGCAACTGAGTTTTATTTCCACATATGAGATGTCTTGTCGATTCCGTTGCATGTACAGCTTCGACCCCTTAGAGTTATCCACTGCCTCTCCGGCGAAGTAGCAGTTAACTTCCTATTCACGCGCTCAGTTGACGCATAAGTGCCTAGTGCATTAACTACTGTCATGACTTAGGAGAAAAAAACGCTTATCTGCAGGCAAGGCTTATATTTCATTGTAGATAGTCACATGGGTTATGATGCAGATTGCTGCGTCGCAATCCATCAACGTCCACTATGCTTCATCCAGCAGTGCCACAATCTCCCGCATATACTAAAATAAACACTCCAACAACTGCTCCCACTCGTGGTTATTAAGAATGCTACGCGAATATGCACTAAAACCTGTTCCACATACCTTTTCCCAAATAGCCGGAACAGAAAACTAAAAATGCAAGGAATAGGCGCATACACAAAAACACACACCAGTTATTTGGAAAATAAGAGGCACGGTGTATTACAAAAAACGGTAAATTTAGTCAATGGTATGAGCAGATGCTAATGAGCAAGAAATCAATCGTGCCAGCATTTCATATACACCAGTCCTAAATGAAAGCATTTCAACTACCAACAGTGGCTGTGGTAGAATTAGCTTAAAGCGTCATTTAACAACTACACAAACGGTAAAGAGACAGACCTCATCCAGATGGATGCATTAAAAACACGTAACATAATGTTATGCAAATACATATGGAGTCATGAGCACTTCTAATACGGCAGGTTTCCACTTACACATATAGGCGCATTCTTCATTCGCATTGACGACTGGTCAACTCCGCCCACGCCGTCACGATTTCAGGAATCACCACACCAACAGTTTTAGCAAAGACTCATTAGCGAACACTAATCACCAAAATGCACTTTGCCATTGGCACAGCCTCGACAACATACGCATCCTTTGCAACCTAGCCGAGAATAGAACCAGTACACCACATTGCACACTTGGCTCTGTTTCTCCACGTCGAATTTGAAGTTCCTTTAGACACATCAGCAGCTGCGCCAACAACCTTTGACCCGACTAACATCTCCGCACCTGTAAAAACACAACGAGATGTAGAGAAACGATTGCAATCATGGTGCAATTATGTGAAAAGCCTGCCAAACAACGTAGTAGATTTACCTAGAATGCACGTCGACGTATAGATTGAAGGAAAATAATTACCATCTTGGCTTGCGTTTGTTCAAAGCATAATTGCTTGCGAAGTGCTGCAGCTGTATTCGATACATTCCATAACCGTGAACAGTATAACAATTAGAAAGTTTCCATGTAATTGTTAAAAGCAAATGGGAAGATGGGTAATAACGATGCCCTTCCTAAAACACACAAACCATGGCCATTAGGACTCACAAAACAAGACACCAACACGGAAAATAAAGACCACTCTTACCTGATCAACGTGCAGAGTTACAGCAGGGCCCAATTTGGAGCTTATTGTTCTTCAAGTATCTCTCGAATCACACCAGATTCTACACCAGAAATAAGCATATTCAGGTCTGCATTACGTTTCAAACGGTCCCGAGCACGAAGCAGAGTCAAGAATCTAGCCAATTTTCCCACTGTATTTCAACTTGTCCCTGTCAGGCTGAAATTGTGGCTTCACTATGATCAGCGAAAACTCACAACACCGATAGACAATATACACACGAAACAACTAATGGGCTGTATGTTAACAATATAAACAAACAAAACAAATGCGCTTAAAATAAAAATTGATAAAAAAAAGACGAAAAAGGAAAGTTTGTTAGCGAAAAATGTATAAAAAAGAAAGTTTGCATGTATAAATGAAGCGATAAGACGCAATACACAGCTTAGTCAAAAGTAAAAACGTAGTAAAAAATCTGATCATAAATAATGCGTTTGCTCATACAGGTGTTTAAAGAACTTTTTGACAGAGATCGAGACAAGCATCGCTTTACATGCATTTATCAGCCTTATTCATAAAGCCGCATTTCTGCATGCCAGCTGGACGTCGAATGAAACCACTAGCATCACACGACACCATCGCATACGTGATAATGGTTAAATACACCACCCATTCGTTGGCATTTAAGGGTAAGACAAACGCTGGGTGTAGTGATCTCTCACAGTTGTCCTCCATATAATTACGTTTTGCACTCAATGCGATTTGCTAGCAGATATTTTCATGAAATGAACGCAGTATTATCTCCCATTGATCAGCGAATTGCCGGTATCTACTATTAGTCTTGATGCAGTACACAAAGATGTCTCAATCCCAATGAAGTAGTAGTGGTACAGGTTGTCAAAATGAGACTAACACTAGGCAGAAAAGATGACAAGCTGAGCATGATGGTAGAAGTCCCCACACGTATAATGCATTCAAATCCCCTTTTAGTAGAAAAGGTAGAGGAGCAAGAATATTTCAATCCTAATGAAATAGTAGTGATGCATGATGCCTTAGTAGTGCTAACAGCATGGTGTTGTGTTTTTCTCAGCAACTTTCGTTGTTAATTGACTGCTCAGTGCCACTGGTGCACAAGAGCTTACGCACTGGAGTTGCACACGGCTAATTTGATTACTCTCGTCATTTGCTGTTGCCATCCTCTCACTTGGTAGGCAACCACCACACACCTCTAGTGGTTGGGTGAAATCAATTGAACTCCACATTCTCTGTAAGCGGGCTCATATGTTAAGCGGATCACTTTGAGCACACCAATCCCTTTTGTGGATAATTGCATCTACCATATGCACTACAAGTGACTCGCGTTGACAGACGTAGATTGCGTTTGACATTATTGCCAGGTTAAAGGCAACGCCCCAGCCAGTGCAGAGATAGATTAGGCAAATAAAAAATTTAGTGCCTCTGCAAACTTATCCGCAAATCATATACTTATTCACAACCAGCCGCGTCCACTCGAAGGTAAGAGTATAGGAGTAAAGCAGTCTAATTTTTTTCTACATTGGTTACAGTAAGACTGACAGCCATTCCAGATAATGAAGCGTATAATTACCCATCACATATAGGCTTATGAGGGGAAAGAATGTCAGTTTTATTGTTGGAAAGGTGGATAAAAGCGTAAAAGCCAAATTAGAAAAATAAAGTGATTCACGGAGACCAAGCTTTAACCAACCAATTACAGAGAAGTCAGGTTAAAGCCCAAGTAAAAATAGTAAGGTGGGTGAATGAAGAAAGTCAAGAGGCCAGTACTAGCGGAGATTTAATGAATCAAAATTTTAGATAAGATGATTTTGTGCAATCATCCTTAATGGGTCATTCACCGAATTCATGCCTGTGTTCGCGCTTCAACTAAGGGACTCCTTCATACCTACAGTGTATACAGCTCAACACCAAACATTTCTTAGTGAGCTACAGGCACAAATAATGCCACATTACTTGTTACAAGCAATTCCTGCAGGACATTGAGCAGGAGCATTAACCGAGGGTCATTTCCAACCATTCCATTAAGGATCATTGCGAATTCTTACATCCACTGCTGTTGCTCTCCCTTCATCACCTAAATGCCCATCCTGAAGCATCCACTTTCAATGCTGGCTTCAATGAGGATTAAACGGGTTTTGGGCTGCCAAAAGAAGAGTACTCGGTTACAGAGAGAACGGGGTAAACTAACATTACTCGAAGGCCATGCTGCACAGCAGAATTGCAAAGGCACAACTCCGAATGCATGCGTAATCCAGACGAACAGTTAAAACGATAACCCAAGCATTTTATTTAGCTCCAAGCAAAACAAAATTAATTGCCTCCAATCGGTTTGCACAGATAGGCTCATCTTTCACGCACCACACCCTGCCTATCGCTCTCTGCACGGCTGATCAATGGTTTTCTCAACGCAATCCCACGCGTCTTGTGTTAAGCATAAGAGGCACTTCGTCGCAACCTTACTTTACACTACAATTCTTCAGCAAATAATGGAGATGGTAATGTATACCGATGAGAGTGTGGTCTCAAATCTAGGCCAAAAATTTTGCCGATTACGTGAAGAGGGCAAGCTACTTGATCTCCGGATTACAGTAAGTTGAATGCGATGAAATTTGCACTACGACTTTTAGACAAATGATGGGAATCACGTGGAGGCACACCGACTGGTAGTTGCAGCCGCGTTCCCAAATTTGCTGAAAACATTAACCTCTCAAAGCGGTGAAGTGGTAGTCCAGTGGAGACGATTTTCTAAAGAGTACTTGTGCACTTTTCTCTATTGCTAACCACCTTTCAGCATTGTCGAGGCTGCCATCAACTACGCGTACACGGGCAGCATCGCTATTTCAGCAGAAAATGTATTACGAAACTACCTGCTCGCACACAACCTCGGCTCCGCCACCATTGTCGAATGGTGTTTGGATTTTCTGAGAACTGGGTAGGGGAAGCTTTTCTGAGAGTTACGACTGACTCTCTGAAGGACTTCTCTAGACAATGTGGCAGAGGTGTGGTCAGCTGCCAATGCGACGTTAAATCGTGAATTGGTGGAATTGTGCATTCCACTGATTGAGAGGCATTTTGAAACTTTGTGTTTGCAAGGTGAGATGCTGACGCAAACAACAGTGAAGCACTTTGAGGTCCTGCTAGAGAGGATTCGGCAAGGAGGTATGAGTGAGGAAACTAAGTTTCGGGCAATTTCTAAATGGCTGGATTCAGGACGCACGGAGTATGATGTGAAGGAAAGGGCAGATGCATTTACAAAGATAATTTCTAAGATTGACTTGCCCAGGCTATCTTCACCGATTCAAACTGAGTATTGGGAAATTGTAAGAAAACATTTTGAATGGATCAAGCCGATGCCTCACCCTTCCTCCAACTATCCATCACGTTGCAGGTATATACATCATTTCTGCTAACAACATGACCAATCTTTCAAACTCCGAGTAACAAATTCGATAAGTTCGCTGGCTTTCATGATCTAACACCTCAAAATTGCCTTCATCATAACATCCTTAATGGCGCTTTGTACTCCCTCACTGTGCTGATTCTTGGGCAATATCTAGGGAAGTTATTATGATCATTGGAAAGGATACAGTTTCGGGGGCATTCGTTTTGAAGTCTGTGCCGCAGTTACAACCGGATGAATCGTTTAATGTTAAAGTTCCAAGCCATGATACATTGACTGTACTGAATGGTAAATTGAACAGGTGGTTTTATTTCCCTACCTTCTAGGGACATTTTTTGACTTTGATCTTTGGGATGTCGAAAGTCGTTTATGGTCCGTGAATTACCGAAATGGCTGCGTTTGCAAAATTCCTTTCAGAGGGGAGAAACGCACGTCGTATTCTGTTGCGACGAGAAATGAATCAATCTTTATTTTTGGTGGCTACAAAGGAGATGATGTTGTTCCTACTTGCGAAAAAGTGGACACCACCACCGGCGAGTATGTTTGATAAAGCTAGGTCACCTATTTTAGGTTCACTCGCCTCCCAGATATGCCATCATCGCGTTCGCGTACTTCGACCTTGAATATTCCAGACATCGGAATCATAGTTGTTGGTGGATGGACTGCATATCGTTTAAATTTTGCTGAATTGTTGGTAGAAGATCCTTCGCATAAGAGCGGATGGCGATGGATGAGGCTCAGCCCGATGTTAGAGGGACGCGAAGAGCCTGGAATCGCCTACATCAATGGATGCGTGGTGGTTGCTGGAGGGCAATACAGGAATGTGGAGATTACTGTTGAGGGCCTCACCCTTACATCAGTTGAACAACCTACAGCTCAGTGGACTCGCCTTCATGGAGTTGATAAGTTGTGCACGCATTTCACCTCGCTTGTCGCATTCAACAACAAATTGATAATGTTAAGTATGTTTTTCCCTCCAACATTTTAGAAGAGTAAAACACTCAGTGTGCTGACTTAAATTTATTCAATTGCATATATAGCATCCGATGGACCCGAAGGCGTTGTGCATGAATTTTCGCCCACCGAGGGGGTAAATATGGTGCCTTTAAGTAGGAATAAAAAAAAACTGAAAAATTACGAAAATGTTTTGTACTTTGTAGGACAACTCACTGGCAAATTTTACATGGAAGCCACTGTTTCGGATGGACAATTTGTCGGAAGCAAGGATTCTCGTAACAATCGAACGGCTGGACGGCAGCTAATATGCTTACAGCGGTGGGATCAAAGCAACTGCTTATGCTTCCTCGTTGCAAACATAACCACCTAGCTAAGAAATTTGCCCCTATGTTGCATTTTTTCTCGAAATCCATTCCGGATGTGTCGGTATCCATTACATGGCCTCGTTCCTTGATCTATTAATGGTTGCAAGTACTTTGTCTATACCCACTTGTTGAAAGCTGTAGAAAAACCCACTGTTATGCATGATCTGCCATGATCTTCATTGTTAACATCTGGTAGAGCTAAAATAGTGCATTTTCCTGGAACTTGGTTTTCGGGAATGTTTCAACCTTTAAGGCTGCTCAGAATTGATTCCTGGGAAGACCATTTGGAAACTTTTTGTGCGAAGCTGTTAATTTACGTCAACTACGTAATAAATGGGGCAGCTTTAACCTGGAGGGAAGGAACACTCTGACATGCAAGAAATCGCATGACTTAATGGACTCAAGCTTGCAAATATGCAGTTCTCAATAAAAACTGAGCTCTACTGCTACCATTTCAGTAGCATCGTTAGAGTAATTAGTCGTTTTATTGAAATTGTGCAGTCCACTATATACTCTGCTACTGACTTCGCGGCACAAATCACACTTTTTTGCTGTTTGTAGAGTATAACACGCAGTCACCATTTAGCGCTCCTTGATGTGCATAACGAAAATGACTACCTCTAATTTTTGGAAGGATGCAAACATTACTTTCCTTAACTAAGTTGTTTACGTTCCAGAACACAAACGTGGATAAGGATGTTATTCTTTAGCACAGGAGGGGAATTTTGCAGGTTATAAGCATTGTCAGCTGCGTCATTTCACTAAGACCGAATTCCTTCTGAGGGAAATGTTTGTACTTTCTGCCTGTTCTCCGAAGCACGCAAAAGTATGCCATATTTAAATTTGTTCAGGCAAATCAGGCCACACATGCTTGATACTTTTAAACCATTTGTTCTACTAAATGAAATCAAAATAAATCAAATTTGTCCTTAGTGAGCGGTTATTCTTTGCATGATGTCGAAATAAATAAAGTATCTGCTTCAAAAGGAACAAGATTAATGGATGCAATAAGAGTGTTGGGGTGTGGAAAGTTAAATTAAACACCAAATGAGAAAACATAGTCTTTAATAGTATTAAGGTTGGATAAAATAATGGAGATACTTATCTTCTCACTTCCACCATGCGTTCTCTGGTAAGACTGATCTGCGCGCTTGACATACAAGGCCATGCAGTTCACCAAAATGAAATGTATTTAGTAGGTAAAGCTTAAAAGGACAAGGCGTCTTGCAAAAGGTTACTTAATCCATGGTACGATGTAGAAGCTCTACCGTTTCATTCATTCTAATGTATTTTTGTTGAGCTGGTGCTATAACTTGCCGATCCTAGAAGTCATTAACTTCTCCACAATCAACAGCTGAATACTCTCCACCTCGGCCCCTCAAAAAAATGCTGTGCGATACAGGCTTCAAAAAGTATTTTACAAAAGGGTGTTCCAGTTATTTAAAGACCGCTTTGCTAGAACAGTTCACGTAGTTAGCTTTAGGAAGTAAACAGGCAACAGCATCAAGGCCGTTGCTGCTGCAAATTTTCACTATGCATGGAGGATCGCAAGTTCTCATGATAGTTTTTTCAGTCTTTGTCGTTAGACAAAGGAGATTTAGGCAGACATCGTGGTTACATGGCTGTCAAACTTGACGACACGGTGTAAACCAATGTGTTAACATCACGGTGAGCTCAATCTAGTTTCCCCTTGTGGCACTAATTATTTAAATCTTGGCATCTTTGTCACGCAGTCAATCTATACTGACAACTCTCGTTAATGCAACCTCTTACACGTAAGCTGAAACGAAAGGTGCATATTGAGGAAAATGAAAGAATGCTGTTACATAATTTCTGCCGCAAATGCCGTATCTCTGTGTGGCTTTTTACATTTTCCGCCCCATAGAGACATGTCTTTACCGTCAGTCAAATTTATTTTTTTCTCCATAACTCCAATATTATTTCCTTTACATTTCGACCACACTATATAAAGATGCAAAACTGTTCCCAATGAAAGCCATATATATTTAGCCGTCTTCCATTAAAGCTGAATAGACCTAGATTTGCTAACAGAGTAAAATCGTAAACGCAATAGGTCACTTTCTGAGTTAATAATAGGTAGCTAGATACATAGATTTGAAGCAGCTTTATATAAGCAACTTTTGCGGTGACTCTTGCCTCACAAAAATCCCCACCATCCAACAGCAGGTGTCACTTATGTGTAAAGTTAAGTATTAAGTTAGATGCTTTTTATTTCTGCACTTACATTTTTTTCGCAATTTTTTAAACATTTTTAAAAAAATAGGGTCTCCCGAGTATTGTTATTTTCAATGTAAGGATAATCACAACGCACCCGAACTGTCCCTTTTTTCAGGTCCAAGTCCTAGCTGAAGGAAGACATCGATAAGAGCTGGCTCTCTCGTTAATGAATTAGTAGCCTTTCAAGTACTTTTAATGCGCTGATTATTCACCGTGGAGGCGTTTGCCATGTTTCTGTATTGGCGAACTTAGGCGTATGGTTCTCCCCCGTTACGTTGCGGGCCAATCAGAAGGGGAGGCTTGGTCCTTCGTCATGCGCTAAATGATGAGATTGGCTGGAAGGTCGGTGGGAATGCTAGTTGTGTGATTGGACAGCAAGACTTCTGCAGCGATTGCTCCTACGTGCATCAGCACTCAAAGGCGGAACGCATTTAAAACAGCTTAGGATCTTCAATTGTGTTTGCTTCTAAGATTCTGAAATAGAATCGCCGAAGGAGGCATGTTATCCAATAAAAAAGGCGATGTAACTAAGGCATTTCCGGTATCTTATGGCGCGAGATCAAATCACACATTCCAGATCCTATTTTTTAGCCGGACACTTAAAATTGATTTCAAAAACTGCTGGTAACTTATTAAATTAAAACTTCACTCGCTTATGGCAAAGACGATTAAAGGCCATTGCCAGTAGACTTATTTTCGCTGTATTATCACTTCCCCAGGCCTCACCACGAAGGTGGGCGTCTCTGTCGCTACCAGTGTTTAAAAATATTGCCAGAATGAATCCGTAATATGGGGCAGGCTTTTAAGTGCCACACGTTTTTTAGCGTCGTCTTTCCACCTTGAGGTGAATCCCTCTCACAGCCTTACTATGCACTACCTCGGACCTTTCTAAAGGTATTGCTGATTGACACTCGCCTAGATGTGATTAGTAGGGCAGTTCAAGTGCTTCTACACTGATCTTACATCCCAGCCAGTTAGGAGAGGATAGGCTAGTAGAGCACAGCGCAAGGGTTTTTACAATAATAGCAACAAATACGAATATTTTTTGGAAAACCCTAACATGAACCTATCCCTGTGGTTGCTGGTACAAAAAGAACAAATTAACAATGCCTAAGCAGCAGCATCAATTGTACTTTATCCGCTTTTATTTCGTCGTACCATTAAGTTTTACTGGGGTTGGGACTCGAATGACATGACGAGAAACTCATTTGGACAGGGAGGATTCCGCCACTATCAAATCGCTCTTTGCAATCATCTCTTACCAGCCCCCATTTCATCACACAAATGCGCTTCATGCCTACAACTACAGCCACGCGCAATTTTACATCTCCTGTCATTTTTTTAGGACATCATTAATTGCTAACTAGTCATTTAATTTAATTGCTTAATCAGCAAATAGAAAAATTAACTGCACAGCTAAATCATCCTTCAAATGAAGTTCAAATCGCTCTTGAGTTGCTAGTAATATGCACAAATTTCGGCACACCAATCCAAATTTCACCAAAACCTCATCAATTTCTCCATTTTTCTTTGTGTCTACCACCAGTACTGCGTTCAATATTCCTATTACTCAGCTCCTGATCCTTTCATGCGCAAGTCGATTTCACACGTACGTAGTACACGTAAAGATTGAAGGCTGCTTATATCTGGATATCTTTGTGCATGGACGTCGACGTCTTCTCGTCTTACCTCCACAACTACAAACACTGCTGTCGAGGCTAACACAAATGGTGCTGAATGAGAGGTCCCCATCACCCCTTAAGCATTCATCCTCCATGACAGTTGGCAATCATCTAACCCCCTCCGACCCGCCTTTTATCTGCCTCCGCTTCCCTCACTAATCCAATCGGCGTCCTTCTTTGCGATGGTCAACAGGACTATCATTGTTCCTACTTTGATGTCCATAACCTCCTACTTTATGACCTCTGCAGAATACGATCTGCTATCACCAAAATGGTCGCTCAACGTTTTATTGTAAAAATATCTACCCTCCTCATTCTTCCTACATCACGCAACCTTTGTTCTGCTCATTCTACCCACTCCTAAACCTCCATTTTTCGACAGTTTCTCAGGGTTCATCTATGACATTTGTTTGGAGTGCGGTCTGCCAGACTAACATTGTTGTGAAGAGTCCGATGACGGAATCATTGATTGGTGAGGAAGGATTCCAATTGTGACATATCTGACTTTCGGGCTGCAAACCCGTCTTTAGGCACACATGAGCAGGCAAAGACGTGGCATTTGCCACCCTTTCAGCTAGGATGCACATCCATCACATTATCATCTGCAGCCACTGCCTCCACGTTTGTCGCTAGAACTATGAATAACTCAGTAGGGATGGCATTCTCGGTAGTGGACGACAAATGTAACTAAACTTTTGTGCCTGCACTAAGGTTTATGAAGAATCCCCGACTTACATAGGCTTGAAGGAGCTAGATGCCTTTAACTCAAATCAAATAATACTACTTCGGGTTGTCATTAACAGTTGCCGACTAAGTGATTACGTATCCAGTTATGCGTAGCTTTAATGTGATCAAAGTAGCAATATTAAGCAGTTAGAGGAAGAGCAGGAAGGAGAATTTGGTGCGGCTCTCGAACTGATTGGCAGTGCTTGAAATTTCGTGGAATTTATATTAAACCGATGCGTTGGAAGGATCAAAAATTAGCAAATGCATTTACCATCCTATGTAACCCGCTGCTGCAAATAGTCCATCCATTCCCTCCCTTGACTCTCGCTTAAGGCAGATTATTTACTGTCTTTATCTTTCCATTTTAGGTGTGTTAGGTTCTGTGAGGTAAATGCACTTATGCGATTTGGCCAATTTGCTGTACTCCGATTTTGGTGAATCTTCCTAGAGTGAACAGCCCAAAATGTGGCAGTTTGCCCCTTAGGTGAAAAAATGACTAAAATTGAAGTTATTTTTAAAAGAAGAAAGAGTGTAATGGAGGTGACAGACAGAATTACATTAACTGGAAAGGACTCACAGATATTATAAGGCCTCTAAGCTGCATGCTATTTTCGCCTTGCTACCTACCTTATAGGGATTAATATTCAACATTAAAACCATGCTGCTTTGTGAAGTCAAATCTATGGAAGTGAGGCTATCTACAAGTAAAAACGCTTGCCATGGCGCGCTTAAGTAATAAGGTATGTTTTTATGCAAAATCATTAGGAAGCGCGGTATATTTACAAAATAAAATCGTGAGATACCAATGATATGCAGTGAGTTGTTCAGTCCGTGAATCATTGCAGGCTAATGCAGGTTTATTGCGATATATTATTGTATATATCGTCCATAGATCACTATATACATTGTTACTATAAATTATTTTCGGTTACTGCAAATCACGAAAGTGATGATGGAGGGCGGTGCATATAAATGCCGATCTGAAAGTACAAGAGCACGTGCATTACGTGGAATGAATGCATCTGGTGAGCATACTATAAAAGGCGACACAACTCAGCCATTAAGTCAGTATCAAGCAACGCACGTAGACCGTAAAAGTAATGGGATTGCGGTGTTGGCCAAGCCCGTATGCGTTGAAGTTGGTAACTGTGAGTGAGACTAAGCACAGCTGGCAATATATGAAGCCGTGTGCCATCTGTGGTAGTGCCCCTGTTTGTTGCTTCGATTCCGAGTCATGCCAGTGGTTTGCTGCTTTAGTTATTGTGTGCATCGACAGATGCAGTACGTTTCCATCACACTGTCCATCGATATTTTTCGACGGACATAAAATCTTCTAGAACTCCAAGGTACTGGTGCTTGCCAGCCTCCGGATATCTGCAAAACTGCCTCCTAGCAGGAACATCTAAACTCGAATTGACCCTTTGCGATTCCTTGCCATTTGATGATTGGTAGGTGGGCTTGTTTGTTTAGATGATTATTGAATAAGGCAATCCCTCTTTACAAAGATAGCCATAAATTGTCCTAAGTTCCTATGTATCATTTTCATTAGTTAACCTCATGATAGTTCATCATAACGGTGTATCATGACAGTGAATCAAATAAGGCAACAGGCAGTAATGTGAAGGGCTTTAGCATTAAGTGTTGGGAAATAAGCAGGGATTTACTAACATTGGGCTCTGTCTATTAAAGGTAGATGTCGTCCGTAGGTTACACTCCTTTCAAAGCCCATTTTAAGAAATAAAATTGCTTGTTTTTGTTTTTATGCTTACTAAGGCGCTATTGTGTCTGTCTCACCCTGTCTGCATGCCCGAATGCCAATTCTACCTTTTCCGAATTTTAATAGATAAATTCCGTTAATCATCGTCCGTACAGATATGCTATTTAGTGTCAATTTTATTAAAGTAAAGTACTCTTTCTATGCTTAAATTTAATCCTCACTCCCCATGTTTGAAAGTGTAAATATGAAAGTATCCCTACCGAAGGACACTCTACGTAGGCAAAAGGAAGCCACTAGACACTGCAGAGTACCCCAAAAGTTCATTCAACTTGCTAAGCGCGATCACTTTATTTTATGCAAAAGGATGGTCACTTGGCGCACTGTGTATTAGATCATTTGCTTTGAAAGCCTCAAAGTCTGTCTAGAATCTCGCAACTGGCTGGCATCATGGGTCTGTTTCATCAATCAAGTCACCAAGTGAATAAGATTCTTGACTTTAAGTGCATATGGTATAAAAAGGCATCAAAATCACAGGACGCTTGCCAAAGTAGAGAACAGTCAAACTAACCATAGCCAGAACTCCGTTTGAAGAGGACAAGAAAGCAAATTGAATTTCCAAATGGGACAACATTCCAAGGAACTATATTCGATAAATTTTAGTTGACAAAAATTTTGTTTATCTGTTAGCCGATTTTAAATTTCGGTTGAACTGTTGGCGTTGCACCAAGGCTATCCAATAAAATTAAGGGGCTGTTTCCACAACCATCGACCTGGCCTGATGTCATAAATCCATTGCTATATTGTGGATCATGTTAACCCAGAAATGAACATAATGAGAGGTTCAAGTAAGCAGCCATGCATGGTGGACAAGGTGCCGGCTTCATTCTGTGCATCGACTGATAGCAATTTGCGATGGAATGAATGTCAACGAGTCCTCCACACCTTCACCGAACTGGCATCTGTGCAAGTACGATTCGATTGTCATTATCATAGTAGTTACATAGCTTTGCAACCACACGCGAAGTCGCCATTCGTCTTCATGGATGAATCTAAACCCTTCCCCTTTACCTTTCCTCGGCTTATGGTGGCCATCAAACAGGCATATTCACTGTTTCAGCTCCCTTTCATGGAGTAGAGGTAGCATAAACATCGTGCTTGTTTAGCAGTGACTACTGATTCAATTTCAAACTTCTGAACAAAATAGGAGGACAGAAGACTGCAAAACAAGCGTTCTAAACTGATCCTATCAGTAGATGCCCAATCATCTACTAAGCGTCAGTAAACGAGCAAACTATGTCAAAAATGATTGGGTTACACATTCGGTAGCGCTACACTACCGGCGGCTTACGTGTTTTGCGAATTTCCGGCAAGCATTCTCCTACTGTGGCATATCGACATATTGTCTTAATTTTGAAAAATGCAAAGATTACCCTTGAAGCCATATTTGATTTTCATGAAACAGATGATGCTATTGATATCGTGTTTTGTACCAAATGAAATGTTTGGACTACCTTGACACCACCAATCGACCCAGATGTCAAGAAAGTTGACACATAACTGCGAACGATGGACGAAAAAATTTTGGAACTTTTTGGATCCATAAAAGGGGCATAAGGGCCTGAGTAATTTGGCTTCGAGGTTGTTGCTACTGTAATAAACTTAGCGCCGAACAAACCTTATCGTACTGATCAGATCAATTGGATGGTACGAATGTGACAGTTTACTAGTATAAAAATGAGGAACGACGCTAGTGTTTTGCACTTCCTTATCATGTCTCCAAAGTCATTTTTTGGTGCTCGTTATTCGTATCAGTGGCCTGCTTTGTAAAAATATGATATCAATGTTGTGCTGCTTTTCGCGGATATCCACAAGATATGCACCATGCTCGCAACCAACAACTCTGATAGGAGTGGACTCGGCACAGTGGGCCTTTCTTAGCGTACATTAGGAAAAGAGACCCTCATTATTACTCTCATGGTTTGATCTGGTGATTTAATCTATTTCTCAAAAGACGAAAAAAATAATGATGGGATAATGCCAGTTTGCCCAGAATGCAGCTGTCCATTCATTTATCGTCGCCTTTTTTAAAGCAAACCCAAATCAATTCTTCTCATGCTCTATGGCGACTGCCAATGTCAAATTGTGCGTGTTAATCCAGTCACGATGCAAAGTAGATGTTCGGCTCTAAGCTAAAGTGGAAAAATACTACATTTTAAGTTGCAAGTTCGCGACTGACTTAAACGCGCCCTACGGAAACACCGGAAGCAATGCGTAAAACGCTGGGCATGGAAGACAAAGAAGTTCACCACCATGGAGAATTAGGACAAATTGTGCGTTGGTGGTAACCACGCACTGAAAATAAAGCCATCGATAAAAGTCCTCAAATGACATCGTTCTAAATAATAAACCATTTCCCTTTTATTTATTAATATGCATCTTATAAAGTTTTTCTTTTTTCGGACTAAATAAGCAGGTTCTAGCACATTAATTGATCTTAGTTAGCCAATGATCTACAAAGACTGAGTTTTAATGACTTGGTATTTGAATAGAAGAAGCAAACACGATGTTAAATTCGTTTCAACTTATTTTAGCTTCAAGTGCATTTGTTCGCAAACGCAAACGATATCGCAGGCATGTCGCCGGATCTTGCGATTGGCGTAGACACCAATCCTCTAGCCAATGGCATCACTTAGAACATGATGTGAAACATAATTGCTGCTTCTGATTGGCCATTGATGTTACCTACTGGAGCCATGCCTCTCAGTGCGCCAATTAAAAGATAGGGCAAGCGGAATTTTCATAGTAATCAGTGTTTTGTCATACATACAGCAGTTGTAAAGCCGATAGTGAACTTGGAATGGTGGGAAGAAAAGCGATGCAATAACTAGAAAGCCAACTTTTACTTGGGCCTTCCTTTGACGTGAATTTGGACAAGAATGGAAACAATTCTAGTGTTGCTGAAATCTTCAAACTAAAACTGACCTTTCATTAAGTCACTGTTAAATAAAACCTGAGGCTAAGAGGAAAAGCCTAGACATAGAGATGAAAACTTTATTAGTGGATACAGCTGCCGTGAGGCAAGATTTGCAGCTGGGATTAGATCATATTATGAAATATCTCATCATATCTGACTTCTGCCATCTGTATTGTTACTTGTACGATCATACGCCAGGGCAGGAATGTGATAAAGAGTGCAGCAGACGCATTTAGAAAGCAGAAAAAAACTAAATAAAATCTATTAATTTTTAGTTTTGTACTTCTAACGACACGGAAGATGAGCAAAGAAAAAGTAGCAGTTAAAATTCAGGCAATTAAAGCAGTTCTACAGTATTATAATAGTAGCAACAACGGTAATTCAAACGAAAGTATTATGGCGGAAATGGGTGAAAGTCAGGTAAAACTGTTTAAGTAACAGTGGCAATTAGCAGCTTTGTTCATTTATAAAAGAAGGAATGCAAGCTGTTCATTTCAATAAAAATGGCTTCGTGTACTTGTGCGATATAATCAGTAGGTAGAAGGAGCAGGACAAATTCGTTAATAAAGCTATTAATCCGGCTACTCATACAGGCGCCACGCCATAGCATAGCGGACCATGAAGGCTACACAGGGGCATAGTATCCGCCGATTGACATCCCACCTAAGGAGACCGGAAGGTTAATTTCAATGATACTATCACGATCTCACCTCCCAATTTATTGTTTGTGGATACTAGATTATGGCCCAATTTTAGGGTTTATGCAACAACAGCCTCAAAAGTCGAGATTTCTAGCAGCAAATCTGAGCATAAATGATTTTTGCATCTGTGGGCACATATTAACGGTATTAGTAATGTCTTTAATGGAAAGACCACTTTCCTGACTGCCTTAAATTAAATTTGTATTTAACATGCCAAACATTCTACTGACTAAATATTTTTATCGCTGCAGGATGGAATGTTTTCTGCAATCTGCTTTGCTCAAATTTGCGCACTAAGTTTGCAGTAAATCATGCTACAGTGTATGGAATCGGTTTTAATTGTTTGTGCATGAAAATTATGGAAACATTTACAAACACTTAATGGTTAGAAAATGGAAGAATTGAATAAAAATAAAGCTTTAGTTGACATAACCCAGCAATGGCTTTCAAATGATTTCTTCATCATTTTTTCCTGCTGGGTGCTGCCCTGGTCTGCTCTACTCCATTTCATCCTATTCCCTTCACTTCTGGTAAATTGGTAAGCAAAATGTCATTAAATGGAGAAGTGGGAGTTGTTATCCTCCCATGTGGCACACACTCCTATTCCTCCTATCTCGGGATTCCTACAGGACTATGTATGTGCACAGCCGCCAGCACTGCTGTTGGCCTAGCTGCCATAACAACGACATCATTTAAAACAGTAGTCAAGCTGCCCAGCCTCTTGTGACTTCCATTAATACAACCGTCGGCATTAATACCACCAACATGATCACTAGACATTCTAACAACATATATTCAATGTGGAAAAATACTTAGACTAGTTATAACAACGGGTGAAGTGCAGGATACTAGTAGCATGTTATTTGCACAATCGGATTAAATTCACTTACTCAAAATGTTACTTCCCATTTTAAAATGATACAAATGAAATAGTGCATGCTAAAACGATTAAAGGACTGAAGGGGGTGCCAACGTGACCATAACACTCGGTAGTAAATTGCACGTGTGGCGTATAACAGACACTCGATGGCAGGACTCGAAAACTTTGGCGGTTGTAGGTGATAAAGAAGGTTGTACAGGGTAATTGTGAGGAGACTCACTCTTTCATCAGGACGTTGCACAGGCGACTGTGTGCCCGCCCGTCAACCATCAGGTAAAGAATGAAGCCACCGGACCAACGGCTAGAGTGGCGAAGGGCCTACATCATCTCTAACTCTACCACTTTCCTCTTTGAATCAGCATAGTTGGGTCTTTCGGCAAAGCACAGCAAAATGGGTGGAGAGGCAGTTTTGCACCTATGTTAATCGGGGAAGTCTTGGCAGCCGAGGCCATTCGCCTCGCTTACAGTTTTGGAAGCCTTTCAAACGACAAGTCGTGAGTCATCAACAAAGGGCTCATTTACTTCTTCATTAAGGCACACTTCTGAGACAGGAATGGTATAAACCCTGAAACACCAAGCCTGCACTGTGCCTTAACACTAGCGAGTGGTCTCGTTCTGCTCGCGATGCCAGACTTTGAACTAAAAATTGTACGCCTCCAAAGGAATAACCAGCAAGGACCTTTTAATTCAAGTTCATTTAGACATTACGTTGTAGTGTGGGTAGCTAAAAATATACTTGCAAGTTAGGCCGAGGAAGGGGTGAAGTAGTGTAACATGCGCATGTTCCTCTTTTCTTTCACAGATAAAGTAGAATGGAGTAGGAAACGAAGTTCCAGCTGTGGAGAGAAGGAAGGAGGGAGGTGGTCCTGAAGCCACAAATTTCTTATCGACTTGCCATTTGCAAATTTGGGGTCTCATTGAAGAAGAACACACAAGAGTGTCCTGCTGTATCTCCTTAGCTCAAATTTGCTTTTCACCCACCCTTAAGCAGAACGCCAAACCTACTACCTTCAACGCTTAATTTAAGCAATTTCTCATTTTTAACACGAAGGACGCCAAGTCGATGCATTTTCCTGGGATAGAGGGAGGGAGAGCGTATTCTTTGTTTAGGAAGCCATCCAATTACTGGCACAAAACAAAGGCTTGCTTTGATTTAGATAACATACCGATTAAAATGGCTGCATTTTGGACATAAACTCCTCAAAATCGCAAGATCTAACATTATTTGGTGTCTAAAATCCGAAGATTTGGCTTCATGCATGCATGATTCTGCCTTGTTTGCTTCAAAAATATATTTACCCTTAAGCAATATTCACACTTTTTGGAGACACTGCTTAGACAATCCACATCCCATCTGCCTTTTTTCCTTGCCCAAACAACCTGACATTCTCATCGCTAACGGGCAAGTGGACGATCATTAGGTTTTTTGCCATTTCCAACAAGCAAAAGACTCTCTTATTCTGTAAGCGCTGTCTGTGCGAAGCAATTAAGGTTAAAATGATTCTACATCGAACGTTGAATAGATCCGTTGCCGAACCATTGCAGGAGATGCAGCAATAACAGCAAAGTCTTAGAGACCAAGGAAAGAAGAAACTACTACCGAGACCGTAAGACCTATGAAAATTAGGCGGAGCGCGCCTGTGAAACACAAATTCAATCCCTCCATAACTCCGGAAATTTCCAATTGATCCGAAGGCAAAGACTTCGTAGCGAATATTTCTGCCCGCTGTTCATCATATTTCCCCTTCTCTTCTTCATTTCTCGCCCTTCCTGTCAGGTTCTACCCAGTGTGGTGAAGGAATGTGGTAGGCGCAGAGAGAGCCAGGAGAAGATTTTTCCGTAGAATGGAAAGATTAGTGGAAGGAGCAGAGAAAGAAGACATTGACGAGAATGAGTAGGAAAAGAAGGCTAACAGACGAAAAGCATTTGCCATGGTACATACGTTTGGCAGTCAGAAGTTTCCAGAGCAAGGCAAGGACTGAAATTGTGGACCCCAGAACCATCATGTCGAGTGCTCTTGTGAATTACCAGCTTAGAAGTGGTTTCTTGAGTCCTCTGTCTGCAGCGCCTATGATCCCTTTTGATTTCCCATCCTCGTGCACAGAATCAGATAAAGTAAAAATTGTCTCGAAATAGGTGATAACTGCAGCTGTAGTACAAGGACGACGCGTATTGTTACCCAGGAGGATTAGCAGCTACAGAAAAGCGCTGGAGATCTCGAGGTGGAAGAACGATACCAAATTTGGTGAGCTAAAAGAGAGGTCAGTGAAAATCGTGTAAATCATATGCCGAAGACGAAATCACTGATCTCAATCACCAAAGCATTCCAACAAACACTTTGGTTCGTAGGGCATATTAGGCCCTCAAAACATGGCAGGGCAAAAAATGACCAACATGTACGATAGAATGCGGTCCGCCGAGCAGAGTGCTGTAAACCAAATATATCCTCAGAAAAAAGTCTAACTCGGCGTCCAAATAGTCTTTAGCAGAGTTCATCTGAGTTGCAAGCGGCCCACCACAGATTGTCGTTCGTTGTGAGTGATACGTCTGGCTATGCTCTGAGAGGGGGTAATAAAACTGAATTTTATGAAGCTTAATCCACTAGTTTGTAGCAGGAAGTTATCTCAAGAATGTAAAAAAAATAATTGAATCTAAGTGACCTCTTTTGCTGAAAGTTGCTTCTTAAATGAAAGGGCCCTTTCTTCCCATCTTTCGAGGCACTGCGAAAGCACACCTTGGCTTGTCGACCAGATCTTATCTCGGCTGCCACCAACACTTTGCGTTAAGCTGGTAACTGATTTCTGATGGCCACAGCAATCGCTAAGATTTTTCTTAAGCTGCTTACAACCTTCTCAACCCACTCGCGGGCGTCAAGCTACACCCACTTTACACAGCAGCCAATAGTGCGCTCACATGAGAACGTTTGGTCATAGTGCCACCTCCTCAAAATGCGTTCGAGTTTTTTGAATGCTAGTTGCTGAGATTGAGTTAATGTCACCTAGGCTCGCTTTAAATCAAGGTATGAATAATCTCACTGCATCGCTCACAGTTACTTGGCTTTATATGCTAAACCACCCAATCAGCTGCTAATGATGGTCCACTTCAAGCTCTGCTGAAGTGTCTTTGGATGCTGAGTCCGACTCCTTGGATAGGATATATTAGGTCTATCAGCAGTCGGCTCGGCAGTATCTGCTCCATCGTTCACGCTGGCCTTTAGCGCGTAAGCTGAAAACACACATCCTCTTACAACTCGTCCTCATCTCGTCTACACTCCAGAGCACATAGTATCGACTCTTAAACATTGAGGCTAGGCAGACAAGACACAAAAAAGACACAATTAACTGAATCAATAGTTAAACAGTTGACGAATTGCACAGACATTACACCATATTGTATTAAGTGGTCTTAACTTGCACCAACTGAAAATGCTTTTTAATCATGCTACTTAAGGAAGTGTCTTGCGGCCATCACTTCACCGCGCCTGCAGTTTGCACTCGCAAACTCCGATGGATCGTGCTGTTTGGACAACCTCTTACAACTGGAGGACAGCTATAATGGCCTGGACTGTGCATTACTCGAATACAGTTGGATAACTGAAGTTCAGTCAAAACGCGTTTAATTATTTACAATCTAAGTGTGAGCGAAATGGTATCACCTAATCCAAGCAACTGTGTGCATGTAATGTGTACCAGTTGCCTTTGTCATTGGAGAACATGATTTACCATGAAGCACTGCGTAAAGGCGCTTAAGTTTTATTCAAGATCTGCACAAACAAGTGGTTTGTATAGAAATCAATATAGCAGGAAGAGTCTTAAACGAAGGCATAGATGATCTCTAGTTTCCCTGTTGGAAGTACAGTTGAATCAGCAGCACCTGCAGCAGATGCACACGACCACACCTCACAGCGATCAAAGGCTGCAACTTCTCGAGAGGAGACAGTTTTTGCCAAAAAAGATAAATGACAGAAAAATGACTTGCAATTTGGTGTTTCTTCAATGAAACCTCATGCATAATGACACAGTCCCATATCTGTTCCAGTCAGTCACTTCGAAGACTGGTAATCTCGGTTCTTCCGTCCAGCATCCCACAGCTTCAACACTCGTAACACTGGTGATTTTGGTTCTCCGGTTCTTGATGCATGACGCAGTAGCAATCTCCATGGCTGTAGTGGTCGAAATTTGTGCAATTGTATGCTGTGCTATTAACCGAGAACAAAGGTCGCTCGCATAGCATAGTGCTTACTATTTGCACTTTATCTAACATTCGACGAGGAGATTTTGGGGTTTGATCAATTGTTTGCGTGTATTGCAGTTTCACATGCTCAGCGAAAGTAGAATCTCGATCGAAACTAGTGAAAATTCCATCAAGAGTGCCAGTGTTACTGCTACAGGGCTATCAAATGCAACCTCCCAACTACGTTTGCTATTGCTCAATGTTCTGATCACAGCAAATGTGAAGGTCCAAATGTCTTTGTCAACATTTGAATGGCAGATTTTCATGATCTGAGTTGCTTCATTGCATACAAGATAACCTTGTGATGCACTAGCAGCACATTTGAAGGGTTGGGCTCCAGAGGGGCGTTTTGTCATCCATCAAGGTTTGCACCTTGCACCAATGGGTCTAGAGAAGCATGTATGTTGTGAAAATAATTGTTGGCTTACTGTACATTTAAAAGTATAAATTAACACGAAATTTTGATTAGCGACTATTGTGACTTGCTAAATTCATAGTTTTAATAATGCCTATATTAAGACACTCGAATTGCATGGAATACTTGACAACTCCTGATATAGAGTGCATTCCTTTGTGCCGAAGCGCTTTTTTGTATTTGGATGGGGCTTGGTGATTCAGGTTGGATTAACTCTTTTGAGAAAATGACAAGAGGCAAGGACTAGCACTTTTTGCTTATTCATTACCAGTGTTCATATGCTGGCATGATTTCGCCTGTGAATGGATAGGTTCACCGCTCGAGTGTTCAGGAAGAATCAGGGGTGACAAATATAGTTTGCTGATTAAGTGTCTTACAAATTTATAAAAAGAGGCAGAAATGTAATAGGCTTTGTTTTTAATGGCAAATGCACATTAAGGGTACCAAAAGAGATTAAAATGGAATCCAGGTATGATATGTTATGGTTCACTACGTCCTGTAATAAGGTTAGTCAAAATTCGTCTTAAAATTTGGATCTGCTTCTGCACTTGCATTGCGTCAAACTTTTCCCGGGTCTTGTCTTTTTGCAGCTGTAATGCTGTTATTAAAGAATTTCGGTCATAAGCTTTTTGACATTTTAACCTTTTGTTTTACAATTGCACTCGGATATGTTCATTTATATTCCACTGCAACAAAATTAGGTTTAAGTACTGAAATTTTAACAAAAACTTACTACTTATTGTTATTCAGCGACACATCTCGTTCACATAAATTTGTTACGCTGAGCAATTCTTCTAGCGATTAGTTCAAATTGTTCTTGCGGTATGCTTGGTGCTCTGCTATTAGATAACGAAGGGTTTCCGCAAATGGGGTGATGCTTGTTAAATGAATGGAATAACCTGTTAAATGTTTGGTTTCACTCGGCGGTAAAGGAATTGCACACCTCAGATTCTGTAGGAGTTCATTTTTTTCCTTTGATCATCTGACAAGCATGAAGGCCTTACAGAACATCACTAAATGCTAGTTTCGCCCATTTTATTACTGAATGCTAAGCACTTGTCATCGCAATCTTCCCACAGCAGAGTTGTTAGTCCCTCATGAATCGTGGATGATCACCCCAGGTGATAATGAATTGCAATTAATGAGTTTGTCCTATACTACGCTCACTAATAAATTCACTGTCTGTGTTATAGGCGCCACTTATCTTTTATCCTGTAAACGCCAGCGTTTTACGTATGATACATGGCAAAGGCTGCATTATTTAAGTTGTCGTGTCATCCCTGTCTTCGTGTAATATTTCGTGCACATGGAGCACTTCGTGCTCCAATTCGTTATCCCCTTTTATATCACGAGCTGTAACTTCAGCGGTCGGTTTTGTGTCGACCTCACCATGTTGAGGTGTAAAGTAGTCAGTATGTCCTTGCTCTTGTTTATAGCTGCACTGGATGTATTCAAAGCGAAACGGAAAACAGACGTTTGACTGCTATATGATGCTTTGGACGCAAGTATCAGTGTACTTCACCTGGTAGTGTCTACATCCATGTCTTCCGGTAAATGCGGTGACTTGATGCCAAGAGAAACTGTAAGGGCCTAATGACTCCACGTCTTGCATATGCGATTTCGAGATTTGCTTGCTTGCTTTTCAACGGTCGTGTAGGAGATGATGGCGAGACAAGTAGCTGCGTTTGTCGCATACCTGTAAAGTAGGTTGTGGTGGTGGGTGGGCGGATGTGTTAGCAGATTTTTGACTGCTAGTCACTTCTGGACTTAATTATTCCAGTCTAGATGTGGTCCACGATGGATCATTGTGTACGTCTACACAGTTGTTCCACTATAAATAATTATTGAAGAGGCAAAAAGGCGAAGCGGTCTGCGGGGCCTCTATTGCTGGATAATGTTGTGCATTTCATGAACAAGAAGGAATGAACGATTTCGTATATTGCAGCCATTGCCCTTAATTTGTCTGTATTATTTGTCTGGCTACGAGTTGATAGGTGACAATCGCTCCTTCCGACCACCCTATCCTGATCTATGCATTTGTCACGAACTCACCCATTAGAATAGCTATCAATTTAATGTGATTAGTAGAAGCTTCTTTCGTCGGTATTCTAAGGCCTTTGGCGAGATAACAAGAGATAAATTGAGGGGTTGCACCGCAACACAACGATTTTTGGCCACTAAACCAATAGGGACGAATGGTCAACTTCTGCCTAGCACAAATAACTGCATCGATGACTTCACCGGTTCCAACAGAAGGCTCAAATGGAAGTAAGGTGAAATCCGAATACCAGTGACTTCACAGTAGTTGGCTCGAAAAGCAATCATAAAGGAGATCAACGTTGCAAAATGAATCTGCAAAGTGAAATGGATTATTTAAAATCAAATCTTGCTATGTATTTTTTATCCTAAGTAGTGGCGGCAAGTGATGCTTGCATCTGCCCGTAGGCTTGTTGATTCTATTCTATTGCAATTAATCAATTTAATGCCAAAGATGGTGCAAGTGTAGCATCCTATTACCTCTCCCTAAGTTAAACAGCCAGATCATTGCAGTTTTTGGGAATTTTTGTGTCTCCCATTTGAGATTGCTTTAGCTTATAGAGGCCTTTCACTATGTCATAACTTGCAGACTGCAAAAGGAGCAAATTTTGCCGATATCTTAAGTCTCCTTTCGAATTGAATGCAGTGCTTAATGCAATATTATGAGCAATGAAACTTGTATCCTGGTGTGGCTTCCCCAAACTTCCCTAAGGACGAAGGAATACATAATACTCGGGCAGAATACATATATTCAGCACAGAGGAGGGATTCGGGCTACTGACATGGCCCGGAGGCCAGCCCATCTGTCTTGGTACAAAAAGGCCAATTCGGAAGTTGCTCCTCGCCAATACCGAGGGATAAGCGGCCATCGTAATGCACTGGTCCATACGCCTAACAGTGCTTAAAATTTGACTGAGCGTCTCAACGCATTATTACTTTGCGCGTTGTTGTCAATTGCATTCCTGGGTACTGATCACTATAATCTCTTTAGGTAAATATATTTGTAATCATGAGGCAGCGCAATGATGGATGTGCTAGTGAGGGTCTCACTGATGGCTCAAGCAATGAATACTTGTGATAGTGCTAGTGTAAACAGTGGATAAATTGACTGCTCTAAGGTCTGCAATGAGGTACGATGACTGTTCTCACGAAGCTATTTTGGATTCTAGAGATGTGCACGTAGCATGCACTACTCTATCTCATGCGACAATGGACGGAGGATGGAGCCATTTGGCACCACTGCATTATATTAACTGTCCCCACTTTTCAAGACAGTGATCAAATATGGAGACAAAGGCAAAAATTAATAAACCAAAGCGTCTTTCTTTGATTACTTCTAACTTAGAAGTTTGCCTCAAAGTATGACTAATTCTTTTTATTTAGATTTGTTAAGATGCATAGTTATCTATAAACCACTTCTCAACAAGTTAGCAACAGTGAATGGTTAAATTATTTTTCTCCATTTTTGTTTAGATGTGCGGTTATTTACGCCTCGCTTCTCAAGGCGAGTTTTCAAAATGGTGCATGCTCTAGGTGGACAGTCTCTGCCCAGGATAGCATGTTAGTTTTGCATTTACATCCATGTTTTCTGCGTGTTTTTCAGCTTAATTTTTTGCATTCTATTGCACTTAACCTATGGATGCGTTCACGTCCATATGAATGAATGAAGTCTGGTCCCCTGGACAAGTTGATCACTTTCGTTCGCCCCCTAAATACTTTGCCGAAACATATATTAAGTAAAATCCAATGCGAGATCCGCTTGTCCCCCGATTTGATTGATGTATTTGCAATTCGTTAGATGTGGACCCCTACCAGTGTCGCAAGTGTGAGAAGTGTTTCTCCCAAAGTGCGTATCTAACACAACACAGGGAGATTTTTTATCAGAGTAGGTTTCCATTTTACTTTATTGTGATGAACAAACAGCATGTCTTATGGTCTTGCACATTCCACGTGTGCATGGCAACAATTTTTACTCCTTTTTCCTCATGAAATGTAGCTGCTCTTTTGGGTGTGTGGCATGGTGACAAGCTGAAATAAGATGTCTAGCATAATATGTCGTATTAAAATCTCGAGCTCGGCAGTGCCTATGCTGCATAATGCAAAGTCATACCGGCCTGTGCGAATCTGTTGTGGTGCCGCAGATTCCTGGCTATGCGATCCAATTTCCACAAAATGGGTGAATGCGGCAAAGTGTTGCTTAAAAAGAATATTTTTAGAAGACACAAACAAATGAGGAACTTGCCTAAAGAATGCTCTACTCTGACTAAACTAATGGCATCACATAACTCCGTAGGTGGCTTAAAAATTAAGTGCAGAAGCGACTAATCAATGCTGGGCTTGTTGAGGTCAAGCCGCTACCATTGCATTGTTTTTAATTAGAAGGGAATCCTTCCATCCCTCTACATTGCGCCTCATGGGCTGTTGTTGCACCCACGGTTAGTCGATTTACGGAACAACTGAATTTGTTCTACTTACATATTTAGGGCATTTTTGCCATTTTAGCAGATTGATTCCATTGGTCATGTTTTAGCCATTCATAAATTTTTGCCGACATTTCGCGTTTATTGTAAATACCTTTGCTGTATGCTAAAAGGGAGGCCGCTTAAGTGTTAACATTATGAACAGGCGTTTTGCGTAGCAGCGCATTGAACCGCCACGCTTTCAGGGTTCATGAGAGTGGGCTAGCTTTAGCAATAAGGACCTAATTTTTTGCATATTTTGATGGATTGTGTTTAGGTACTAGCAATGCAAAACACCTTCTCCCTTGTCAGAATTGTGGTAGATTCTTCTCTCGTCGAGTCCTTTTAAAAGAACACATTTCTGCGTTTCATGAGGCTGAGTTAAGCAGTTTGAAAATATTAATCCTATCTAGGTTCTAAAAATATCGTTCGTGATATTTAAATGAATTTCGCTTTGTACTGCTTTTACATCACCTTTAGGAAGGAGGAGACTCACTTGCCTGCAATGCATTAAACATTTTTCCTGTTCAAGCCAATTATACAGACACATTTCTTTGGTCCGTGAGAGTAAGTTAATTAATTTTGTGATGGTAGACTTGATCAACACAATGCAATAAAACACTGCATTTTATTACGTTAACATAAGCCCTCAGAGGAGAGACCGTTTACGTGCGGGAATTGTAGTGTATCCTTCATGCGGCGATGTAATTTAAACGCGCACATTTCTGGGGCTAATGAGAGTGAGTGAAGCGATTTTTAACTACCCATCTCAGCCTACTTTTAGTTGCATTTTGCCATGTATTTCTTCACACTGCTTTTATGAAGGAAGCCATTTACTTGCCAGAAGTGTGGTAAAGCCTTCACCCGTGGAACGCGTTTAGAAGCACACATTTCCGAGGTTCATGCAGGTAGGTTAATTAATATTAGTATGATTGCCTTGATCAACACTTAAATGCACATTTCTGATTTGTAAATGCACTTTGCTTTTCACCACTTTTACGTTGCCTTTTAGAGGAGAGACGAATCGCTTGCGGGATTTGCGGTAACTGCTTCACGCAGCGATGTAATTTAAACACACGTATACCTGAAGTTCATGAGAGTGAGTTCGGTGGTGTTTTTGTACCTCTCTTAGTCTACTTCCAGACTCTTAGATCTTAGTGTTTAGCCACTCCTTACTTCTTTACTTTTACATTGCTTTTAGGAAGGAGGACATTCATATGCCAGACGTGTGGTAAAGCCTTCTCCCGTCGAGGCTGATGAACCACACACATTTCTGCGGTTCATGAGAGTGGGTTAATCAATTCTAATGTGATGGCTTTGATCAACATATTAATGCGCATTTTCTGATCCACAAATACATTGTGCAATTTAATACTTGAATTTTACCTTCAGAGAAAAGACCATTTACGTGCGGGATTTGTGGTTCATCCTTCACGCAACGATGTAATTTAAACGCACACATTTCTGTGGTTCGTGAAAGTGAGTGAAGTGATGTGTTTGCACATATCCCATGCTGCATTCACATGCTCATGTCTGAATACTTAGCCGCAATTTGCTTTTTATTACTTTTGCACAACGTTTAGGAAGGGAGCCGTTCACTTGCCAGATGTGTAGTAAAGCCTTCTCCAGTCGAGCAAGTTTAAACGCACACATTTCCACGCTTCATAAGAGTGAGTTCACTAATTTTTCAACGATATTCCTAGTCGATTTTTGGGTGCATACTTACTATTATTCAATGGTGTTGCGGATTTTCCTGCTTTCTTCTGCCTTTTCGAGTCGGGAACAATGTAAATTCTGGGTTCGATATTAGCACTTGAAGTAACAGAGGGCTTTTAAACACTCATTGCCCTTATTGGAAGTCGGATAAATACTTCCTCAACATCATCCACAACCACGTGTGTACTTTTATTGCTTGCTATTAAATAAAAATTCATATTTTACGATTACCATATTCTTGGACCGTCCGATGAAGTTCTACTTTATTACATTCCTGATAAGGTATCGGCATACATAACCAAGCTTCGGTTGTCGCCGCGAAGCAGACATCTTTTATGGTCAAATAGATAGTTTCTAGCGTTGCTATTCAGAATACGGAATCTTCTCTAGTAGAAATTAAGAATGGACAATTTTTGAAGCATGCAAACAAGGCAAATGTTTTCATAGCAGCAGTTTATTTGGTCTTTTTCAAGAATGCTTCTAGATTTCTCTTTGATGCTACTGCTACCACTTTAGTAGTATCATAGTAATAATTAGGTGGTCGCATTCCTCAAATTGTGCAGTCTACTGTATGCTCTGCTACTGACTACACAGCGTAGGTTCAATTTTTTGCTCTTTGTAGAAAGAATATCAAATTACTGTGTGGTGCTCCTTAATGTGCAGAGCAAATAGAATGACTGCATTTCGTTTTTGGTTAGCTGCAAATGTAATTTTCCTTAACTAAGTTGTTTTTGTTCCAGAGCGGAAGCGCGGATAAGAATATTATTCTTTGGTGCAGATCAAGCAAACTACCAGCATGCATGTACATGTATTATCAGCTGCGTCATGTCACACAGATCGATTACCTTATGATGGTGATGTCTGTGCTTTCCGCTTATTCTCTGCAAACAAAGGCCAGCTTGCACATCTTCAACCTTGCCTCAAGCAAGTCGTGCCATTCTTAAAGCCTATATGGTTCGTAACGCATATGCCTTAGTGGTAGATTTTGAGTCTTTCCTTGGGGAGTGGCTACTCGTAGCGCAATGTCCCAAA
Source organism: Echinococcus multilocularis (assembly GCA_000469725.3). Lineage (NCBI taxonomy): Eukaryota > Metazoa > Platyhelminthes > Cestoda > Cyclophyllidea > Taeniidae > Echinococcus > Echinococcus multilocularis. Next base: position 7,489 of record LN901760.1, on the reverse strand, counting down.
TCCCAATTCCTCCGCAGTCTACTTGCTTTCGATGACACTGACTTGTGTGCTGAGTTGTGTCGCCTTTTATACCATACTCACCAACTTCATCCGTTCCACGTGATGCACGTGCCCACGTACTTTCAGATCGGCATTTGTGCTTTCCGCCCTCCATCATCACTCTCGTAATTCGCCCATCATGACGTGGGTGGAGGTGGAGAGACCACCCATCCTAGGACAATATGCTGGATTACAGACATTGTCAACGTCAGAATAAATGTCGGTGTCAAAATGGACGATCGCAATGAATGTACTGGCATTTCCACAAATGGCGTGGCTTACAATGATACATGGACAGTACTACTCAAAACACGTCACTGATCTCTCATGATTGCATGTCAGACACGAATTGCTCTTCTAACGGTTATTTGCCTAACAACATTGCAATTCGCTATTATGCGATTTCACTTATTTTGATGTCCGTACCCCGCTTGATACAATTCAAAAGCGTTGCCGTTTACTGAAATACAGATTAGTGAGCGTTCTCGCACGTAGCTAATTTAACTTCTTTTAGATTTGACATCACTTTGACGATCAATTTGTGTGCATAAGACCAAATTCTATGCAGTAGGTAGCAAGGCCAAGAGTATAGAGCAGAGACCGTATGATAGCAGTGGGTCGTTTTCACGTAATGCAATCCTGTCCGCCACTTTCATTGCACTGTTTTGCTGGTTCGGTGTGTTTCACATCTAGCCAATCACCATGCGTGGGAAAAATCTGCTGTAAAATTGGATCTACCTATCCAGTTAATGTTACAAATATGCCTGGGGTAGTATGTGATATGTATGAATTCATTCTCGCCACCTTATTCTAGAATTGATGAGCAAAGAATAAGCTGTTCATAGGAACGCCTAGTTTTGGTTGCGACGAGAATGAAGACAAATTTAGACCATTTTACTGACATGCAAGTGGAACGGATAGAGGCGGTGAGCATAACACAAAAGGCGGCACAACTCAGCACACAAGTCAGTATCATCGAAAGCAAGTAGACTGCAAAGGAAATGGAATTCGGGAGTTGGTCAAGTTCGTAAGCGATGAAGTTGACAACTGTGAGCGAGAGTAAGCACAGTTCACAATGTGTGAATCCGTGTGTATGGCCGTCTGTGATAGTGCTTCAATGTAGCCAGTCGTAGGGAAGGTCGTCTCTCTGGTAGATTGAAACCACGACTGTTTTTGTGTTTGCACCGTAGCTTGTGAAGAAGTCTCCACCTTCCATGGAATTGGAGGAGCTGGTTGATGGTGTGTAAGCTTGCCTCTTGTACTTTTCTGCTTTTAAGGCAAAATAAATGCTACTCATTCCTATTGTCTTGAGCATTTACTAAATTCATTACTAAGCATCGTATTTCACGACGCTGTTAATGCTAAGTGATCAGCGGCAGCAGCCGAAAGCCACCACATGTAAAGTATGTGGGGAACGTGATGAGACTCCTGAACTGGGTTATATCACGTAGAAGACCCAGCCGCACTACAGTAACACGCCCTGGCCAAATGTCCTTAAGGAGAATGATTTGTCTCTCATTGTGTTAGATGGCGTAATTTAGTGTTTTCCGGAGTCTCTCGTTGGTAGAATTGAAATTAGTGGATGTGAATTGATTTGAACTTATAGACATTACCATGGTAGCGGTTAAATTGTTGTTTGTAATTGACCGTGTAGATAAATTCCACATTATAAAATGCAACAGGACAGATTTTTATCAAACAAAATTGTTGCTCAGTAATGCGATCTTTGTTTTAATGTAAATTTGGCCTAGAGGGCAGCCTGGACTTCCATCTTGGAGGAATCATTATCCGTTAGGTTTAAATTAACTTTTTAGAAGACGTGGTGTGCCTCAGTGGTGTCAGCGATCCGAAAGGGGACGTCTTGTTACCCCCTCGAGGGGTTGACAACTCTTAGCGTTCGAAGTGAATGGTTTCGGGTACGGATGTCTATAGTTGCGGTGACTCACCACTGCCAAAGAGTTGAAAGGAGTCCAAGTTTGGACAATTGCCAACCGTTGTTCTCTTCACGGTAGCCCTTACTGCCAAAATGTTCCTGGACGTCGCATGTGACCCTAAAGAACGGATTTCTACACTTCCAATGGGTGCTTCGAGGTAAAGCTTAAAGAATAGGCTAGGGGAGGGAGATATTGGGCGGGCTTGAGTTTTACCTCCTAGTGGATCATTGGTCAAGACTGTGGGCCCCATACGATTGAAGGGCCTTCTCTCGTTTGGTCGCGTCTCCTGCTTTGTTACAGCTCACATGCCAACTCGTTACACTCAAAGCAGAGTTTTGCTCTAATACTTCCATCCGATCCATATCTATCCACTTGTTTTATGCACACTTTCCTGTGGAGTGTTTAGGAAGTCTTTAAACACAAAGGATCAATTCTTACCCATCTAGCAACTACCCTCTCATTTTTGTCCCTCCTGGATTGCTAAGATCACATTCGGGTACAATTTAAATGCGCTTACATTTACTTCAAGGTCAAGAGCACTATCCCAGGGACCCACTTCTTCTAGATTCACATATTTACCACTCTTCTTCGTCTACCTCCATCTCTCCGTCTCACGCCATCCACCTTCCCCAGAAGAGAGGCAGAAAATTTGCGAGAATGCCTTACAATCTATTCAACGCATGCCACCTGACAGGTGGCATGGATGATTGGTAAAAATCATACTCACTTGTCTCTAGAGTGGATTTACTCATGTACAGAGGGAGAGTTGAGGAGTTCCCGATCAATTAGATGCTCTACTGCATCACTCTTGCCCTCCACTCGGGTGATAAGGGACCGCAGTTTGAAGATAGCGGTCGCTTTTTCGTGTAGGGTTTGTTCCATGCGATCCTGAATCTAGACGGAGGAAGAGGGAAGAATACCGTTGGATTCGAGGACTGGAATGTGGGAATGTGCTGTGGATTGGCTAATCCGTGTTGACTCTTAACAGAATGTCCGTAAATGACACTCGGTAAATATTCGTATTCCATGTTTTCAGAAAGCTGCTAACAACCTTGAATCATCTGAAATATCTTGTGACGGTGCCTCCAGGAAGAGTTCCACACCATCTTCCTACTGGCCTTATGTATGCCAGTAGTAGTGGATCCGTTGCTTTCACCCTGTCAGCACTTCTGTTGCATTCCAAGTCCACCAACACTTGGGTTGTTTTAGCGCCAAATCGTGGGTACAAAGCTTCAAGAAAGTGATTGTTGTGCAAAGTCATTTGCATGAGAAAAGCACTACAATATCAAAATGTTCTCCATGTTGTCGACTAATATTTGCAAGAAATAACTGTAAAGGTGAATTTACATGTATTTCATAATGAGAAGTCATCTTTTAAAAACGATGCATTTGCATGTCGATATGCCAGTGAATAAAATGTGCAACAAATGCAGACGCAGAAAATGACATTTGTTATTCAGTAAAATTTTGTGGGGTTACAATTATGCACAATGGGTAATGTTAGATGACAAAATGTAGCTTGCTCCTGGTTTATGTTCTTAACCCTCGCCCTTATACGTTTCAAAAGAAGTGATTAATTGGTTGGTTTGTATGGAGAGCTGACAAAAATCAGTACAAGTTTATGGTGGTTGTGGTGGATGTGGGACCATTTTTCTACCTCTAGGAATCCTGGAGTCGAATTCATCACATCATATTGCTCGCGTTTTCACTTAGGGGTACTTTAAACACATAAGCATTATGTAGCACTTTTGTCTTTCAGGCACAGTCTTCTCTGCCCCCCTTTATGTTGCCGTTGTGTATGCCATTGTATGGTTTTCCTTATTACGTTTGTAGGAGAAACCTTGCCGTCGAAAAACACCAGTGGAGTACCTTTTAAGGCTGCATCATGGCGTTTTGAACACGCATTGGCTAGGTATGGAGTTGTGCGTTTCGAACACAGCAGTTTGCAGACAACAAGGCTTTCATCATGCGCACTTCATTGTTGTCTTTAAATAATTGAGTTTAAAGTCCTTACTTTTTCAAACGTTGACTGTTATCGTTAAATGGTGCTTGACACTGGTATGGTCCATTGCAGATTCAATATTGGCCCGAGGCACTACACTAATTCTCCAATATATACCTCAAAATAAGTTGGAAATATAAAGGATAAGGAAAAAATATTACGTTTTACTTACTGGAGTCATCAAAAAACTATTTTTAACTTAGAGGTTTTTTGACTAAAAACTAAATGGTTGTAAGTACAAGATCCCATATTTGTTGTTTTACTTCGATTGTGATTACGCTGATATTGACATGCCAGTTCTATCACCAGTGACTGGTGAAATACGTTATCAAGTACTAGATAGTAAAATTAGTCTAAATTGCCTCAAAAAGTCTCCTATAATTGGATTTGCCTGAGTGATATTTACTAGAAAAGTATTCAGACATCCGATTTGCTTTCAAAAGGGGGGAAAAATTAGGTGACAACTTACTTCCCAGTGTATTGGAGATTTAGTTCCATTGGGATGAAAGACATCAGGAGCGGGAAGTGGACCAGTGGAATGGCAGAAGAGATGGTGGCGGAAGGTGAATTGAGCCCACAAAAGTAAGAAGGGTGTTTGAAAAGTGATTTAGATGGAAAGGGGAAGGAAGGAAAAATTACAAAATTATTGAAAGACGTCAGAGTTAACGTCAGTAGGTTGGGAACTAAGAGGGGAAATGAACAGCAAACTCTGGAATAAAGATTTAAGATAACTACTAAATTCACGTTTCTTTACTATCCATCTTTCTACATTACTATGTGACTAGTCATCCATCTACGTGTACCCATCCATTTGTAGCAACGAATAGCTGCACTATAATTTTTTAATTCGGTTGATCATTTCCTCAAAATCATTCCTTTAATCATAACTCTTCCCCTATTTAGATTACCAGCCGGTCAAACAACATACTAAGAATGCTAGAACCTCGCACTGGAAGACCGCTCCAGCTGTGCATGCATTTTAATGACTGCTCGAAATGAGCCACTGACCAGGGCATTTTTACAGGCAGAATTTTCGGCTCTGCCTCCGCGTTCATATCCACATCCGACTAGACTTCCCACTTTTCCTTGTCCCGCTCGACCTCCTCATTTACCTCCACTTAATCGGCTGCCGATCGGGTGGCTAATAGTTTCAATGGCAACAGTGGAAACAGTGAATAGGCTTGTCAATGTAACAGGTGTTTACTTCATCTGGGACAAGAACAACTCTAACCGATTTGTCCGCTTATCAATACCTGATCACCGACTCACACCTACTAGGAGGAATCGATTACAAATAGCATATGTTCGTAAGTACATCAAAGCTTTTGCAGATCATTAACAAAAGTGCACAATATACGTCTAGCACCTCCCAAGCTAAAAAGTTTTAATTGTATTTTTACCGGCGCATTGGAAAATTCCAAGTTCTGCAATCGTTACAATTACCTTTTTTCAGATTTATAAAAGTTCAAATATTAATTGCAATTTTTTTCGAATGTGTTCGTGTGATACTACTTTGACGAGTATTTGCGCCGGTGATTTAAATTTGTACATTTTCGGCTGCATCACGAGTTTAACCAGATTAACTCTACCGAGCTGCACCTTCCAATGATGTATTCAGAGTCGATTGCCTCCCGTTTTAGTAAATCTTGTACAATTCGTTTTCCATTTCAGTGTTGTGATAACGTGCTTGTGTCGCCGAGCGTTCTTCATGATCCCGTTTTTTTGATGTTGTTTCCTTGTTCTACGGTTGTACTTGTCGCATCATGTCTCGGAACTCTCTTCTCTCAGTCGACTCGGTACCAGCAAGGGACCTTCCTACTATAGCTTACCGTGCCCATTTTTCCAAGTATTGCATAGCATACTTGGAGGCATACGGTGAATCTTTATACTTTGTGAGGCTTAGACCTAAAACTGATTGTTGAAATTTGTAAAAATAAAACGCATATTTATTCTTGATTAACTTCACTGTTATCCGGCATGGGGAAAATGTCTGTATTTTTTGCACGTTACATACCTAGCTGTCTTAGGCATCCAGGAGATGATCAACGCTGTTGAATTGCTGATTGGATATCTTTTGCTTGGGTGGAGCGTCAAACGACTTAAATGTTTTCACATGTTTAAAAGGTCTTCAGCTATTAGCCCACATCTTGTACGTTGAGGGAGGAACGGAGCGCCACAGCATGTTCAACCTTGCGCTTCCACGTTGCTGGTAAAGAGGGTGTGGATGATGGGTGATTGGAAGAAGAAGTTCTGCAATGCCAATTAAATTGCTTTAAAAGTGGGAGGATTCACTTTTAAGCTAACTCTTTCACATTTAGCGAAGAGCAGCTGAAGAAAACACATTAGAGGTCGCATGGGAGTTTGAAACAATAAAAACACAGAAAGCGGGCACAATCCATTTGTTGAAGGTGTGTGTGCCATTATAAGTGGTGGGTTATGATAAAATTCCATCTCTTATTGGCGAAAGGTGAGTACAGCACCTGCCGTTTTATTCAATTCTTTTATTTTCAATACTGTTCTGCTCTGCTCAGTGCTGTCCCGACTCCTGATTATTTACAGACTAATAGTTCGGAATTATGATTTCCTTTTGGGTGGTAAATAAAATTATCAAGTTTGTCATCGAGTTAACCTAAAGTGCATTCATGCAATGGCAATATATATACATCCTGGATTTCGCAGACAGAGTACAATGTAGGGAGAGGGATAACTTTTGTTCAGGAACTTTTCTCAATGCTAACGCATATGATGAACTCTTGTCCTGATTGGATGTACTTTGAAATGTAAAGGCAAAGGCTGTTTCATCCATCCTCTATCCTCTGACGTCTGTTTAGCTGATAACCCCTGAATGATTTAACTGACCACCTTCTCTAAGAGGCAATAAGTTTTCACTAATGGAGAAATGAAAATTCAGATAGAGGTTCTGTTTCTAACGTGATAAGGTGACAAAATCAAAAAAGTTCATTTTAGAGAAAAATATTTGCATTGCAACCCCAAGAATTATAACCTATTCACTTGTTTACGCAATAAAAAATGAGTGATAGTTAAGGATACTGTAGATTTTTGAGTAAATACAGAGCAGGACCACAGGATTAGTAACGCAAGCAAGGTAAGAGAGCTCCGCAGCATTGGCTTGTTATTAAAATGACAAGAAAGTCGGTAGATCCTCTACGAAATCATATAGCCTATACCTTGTGCAAAAGATTGGTACAGGCTAGTGCTGCCCGTAATCATTTATCCCCATAAGATTGAGCTAGGATGGTAATTGATGAAATACAGGCAAAATTGTTAGCTACATTTACTCATTCATTTATGGACCGAACGACTGCGGCTGAAATCAGGCTACTCTGCACAATATCATACTGCAAGAAAAGATGGAACGTAACACATCTAAAACGTGTGAAGGGCATAATGGGAATGCAGAAGAAATAGTCAATACAACCTCTGGGATGAAGGAAGGTTCGGTTTTTACAAAATGGGGTGCAAAGCATCACCACCCCATGCAGCTGCACAAATA